>JAGHPS010000277.1:549335-605224 GCA_020976635.1 Castanea crenata | reverse complement strand
TTTCGTCACAATATGCCCTTATTTCGTCACCGAATACATATGGTGATGAAACAACATTCGTCACCTGAGCTCCGTCACAGAATGTATTGGTGACGACAATGTTTCGTCACCAATAAAAAAAATGATAGAAGACGAAATTTTTTCGTCACCAATAAAAAATGACAGGTGACATAAGTTTTTCGTCACTAAACCTTATTTTCAGTGATGAAATATTTCGTCACTAAATGTATTTTTTTTTTCCAATTTCAATAGATTAGGTGACGAAGTTTTGCGTCACTAATTGTTTTTTTTTTTTTATATATATAATTTCAATAGATCAAGTGACGAATTATTTCGTCACCAATTTCTGCTTATAGTCAGATATGGCGACGAAAATTATAGTCACCAATTTTACTTTTTTTATTAATATTCTTTACATTTACTTGCCATTACATTAACCTGTTCATTTCTAACCAAATCTATAAAATAAAAAGTTAAATTAAATTAAAAAACATCCATTCATTTCTAACCAAATCCATAAAAATAAAATAAAAAATAAAAAACATCCATACAATCTAAAAATGCAATAAAGATGTTCACAAAGTAATTACAACTATTTTATATACAAATGATGTATTAGCTTCCAAACTTTACAGAATATTATTTGAGTTCAAGTAGTCCCACAAAAGCTATCTTTTTGCCACCAATCCCATATCTGCACAAGTATAAAGGAAAATACATCAATAACAAACTAGACTGCAAACCTATATCCCTGATAAGATGTACTACATCAACAAAAAAAGATTATTATTATTAGTAAGACAATGCAGAGAATGTCCACAGAATACCCAATAACAAACTAAACAAAATAAACATAATGCAACATTATATGAAGCCAAACTATCAAAGAAAGATGACACACAACATTCTCATCAAATAAAAACCAAACCCACATTACAAACCATGGAAAAATCATAAAGAATGCTGAAAAATCCCAATTTAAAACAAAACAAATAAAGTGAAATCCAAAACAAAAACCCAGTCATTATCATAAACACAAACCCAACCACCACAACGATAAAAATCTAGCCAACACTAAAATAAATAAATAAATAAATAAATAAATAAACCTATCTACCACTATTAAACAAAAACTACGGCCACCACCATAAACAAAAAACCCACCACCAACATTAAACAAAAAATGCAGCCACCATCATTAACACAAAAACTAGCTACTACCATAAACAAAAAACTCAGCCACCACCATAAAGAAAAAACCTACCACCACTATTAAACAAAAAACATAGCCACCACCATTAACACAAAATCCCAGTCACTACCATTAAAAAAAAAAAAAAAAAAAAAAACTCAACCACCACCATTAAACAAAAAGCACAACCACCACCATTAACACAAAAACCCAGCCACTACCATAAACAAAAACCCACCACCACCATTAAACAAAAAACACAACCACCACCATTAACAAAAAAACTTAGTCACTACCATAAACAAAAAACTCAATCATCACAATAAACAAAAAACTCACTACCAACATTAAACAAAAAACTTAGCCACCATTATAAACAAGAAAAACCCACCACCTTCGTTAACACAAAAACTCAGCCACTACCGTAAACGAAAAAACCCAACCACCACCATTAAACAAAAAGCACAACCACCACCATTAACACAAAAACACAGCCATTGCCATAAACAAAAACCCATACATCACAATAAACAAAAAAAAAAAACTCCCCACCCACATTAAACAAAAAACTCAGCCACCACCATAAACAAAAAATTCACCACCACCATTAAACAAAAAACACAGTCACCACCATTAACACAAAAACACAGTCACTGCCATAAACAAAAAACCCAGTCATCACAATAAACAAATAACTCACCACCAACATTAAACAAAAAACCCAGTCATCACAATAAACAAATAACTCACCACCAACATTAAACAAAAAATCCAACCACCACCATAAACACAAAAACCCAACCACACAATAAACAAAAAATCCAATCACCATCATTAACACAAAACCCACCATATACAAGCCCCAACAGTAATGCTCTTAGGCAGGAAAATAAAAAACTAACCAAGATGTGTTATAGTTTGTAGATGAGCTCCCCCCACATGAGTTACACCCTGCCAATTGAACAATGTAACAAACACATGCAAGAAAGCCTCAGTCTTAAAAACACAATGCTGACAAAATTAAAATTTAAAAAAAAAAATCTATTTCACTTCTTAAAAAAAACGATTTTAAAAAAACGATTCTGAGAGAGAGGCGTGAGATTGGGGATCTGAGAGAGAATGACAGTGTTTTGTTTACACAAAAAAAAAATTAATGAAAAAAATTTAGAACCCGCCTGAAACTGGGCACCGCCCAAAAAGAAATAAAAAAATTCAACACGCGCTATTTTTTCTTATTTCTTCAAAAAATTTAGTAAGCACAGTGAATAACTAAGAACCAGCCGGTTTAACCTTAATAACTGAAAACCGGTATGATTGAACCGATTATTGGCCGGTTTGCTTAAAACACCAAAAGGCAGCTTTTTTTTTTTTTTTTGTGATAGGAAAAACACAGCAGTTTTAGTAAAGATCTAAAAAATAAAACAATCAACCAAGACTATCCTTTGCCACTGAAGCTAATCAAAACATGAAAACTAAACAAGCAAATATAATTTCGAAAACAAAAAACCCAGAAAATAAAAAACATCATTGAGTGCTTACAGCGGTTTTGGAAGAATGTCCTTGAGGCTTTGATCACTAGAAGCACTTTTCAAGTTTCCATGGCGATTCAGTGGAAGATCCAAACTTGTGCCATCCAACCTTTCTTCGTGCTATCTTCATTTCCATTCGTAGTATAGCAGCAAACCCACCTTCCATTTTCCCTTTTTTTTTTCCCTTCAGTATACACTGTGAGTGGCTGAGAACTAAGAAGGTCTTGGTTTTGTCCTTTGATTATAGTTAGCTTGTTCTTTTTCCTTTTATTTTGTGTGGTTCTCATAATTTTGTTTTATGTGTCTGACACCACGCAAAGAGTAAAGCTGAAAATATTGACATTTGAAATGTGTAAACAAATTCCTTTCCCAAAAAAAAAAAAAGTAAACAAATTTAAAAGAATTATGATAATGACATAATTTTTTGCACAATTTTTAGCCATAATTTGCCATATGGTGAGATATGATTGGAAAGAGTATGTTTTCACATAGCCCACTGATATATTTTACTAATTACAATTTATTATATGGTGAATTGTGAGACAAAATTGTATCAAGGTTGTGTGCCTAGGATAATTAATTTAAAAGTTCAAGTACACCTCCAAATTTAATTTTAACTACACAATTGTCAGTACTTTTTTTTTTAATATTATTCTCATCTATCTTATTATTCTTTTAATAAAAATATTATTGTTCAGTGGGGTAAGTGGGCTTATTAAGGAAATGATATTAGTTTGTGTAGTCGATAGTTTTGCTCCTTTTTGACCTTTGGCACAACTGCACAAGCAAGTTACAACTCACGAGAATGATTTTTTTTTTTTAATGTTTGTCTGCTTTTCTTTTTTAAGAGGATTATTTTTGTTAATTAAATGAAATAACTAAAAATTTACTAAACTTTTCTTTAAAATGAATTCATAAAAAACCAATTACTATTTTCTTACATTAATAATTTTATAATATACTTTATGAGATCAACAACTACACTTTACCATTAAAAAATAAAAAATAAAAACTACACTTTTATTTTATTTTTTAATCAACAATTACAATTTATGTCATAAAAAAAATAAAGGCTTCTATACAAGCTTTCAAGATGGATAGTTGAGTCCAACTTTTTTATATTGATGGCCGTTTATGCCACTAATTATTTTAATTTGTTTTAAGGATGATATTGTAATGTTAATACTTATTATTGGATGCACATTTGGAAAATCCAACTGTTGGATTACATTTTCTATATGTTCTTAACATGCATGAAAAGTTTCATGCCAATCGGATGAAAGTTACCATTTGATCTTTTAACACATCTTTTATGCGTTCTTTTAAATTACAAAAACTTGAATTTAGACAATTGATTGATGACATGCCTATTAATCTTTGATCATCTTGAAATTTTGTAATCATGAAAAGTATATGAAGATAATGTAATCTAACGGTAGATTTGTCAAAATTCACAATGAATTAAGAAATATAGGGTTGGGTTCAAGTTACACCTGATGTAACTCAAAAAATGTTACACCACCCAATAACTTATTATTGAATGCATATTTTGAAAATCTAACCATGGAATGACACATTCTATATGTTCTTAATATGCATGCCAATTTTCTTACCAATCGGATGTAATTTACCATTTGATCTATGAACTCATATTTTATGCATTATTTTAAACTACAAAAACTTGAATCTAAACAATGGATTGATGACATGCCTATTAATCTTTGATTACTTTGAAATTTTGTAAGCGAAAAAAATATATGAAGATAATGTAATCTAACGGTAAATTTGTTAAAATTCACATTAACTTAAGAAATATAGGGTTGTGTTCAAGTTAGACTTGACGTAACTCAAAAAAATGTTACACCACCCAATAACTTATTATTGGATACATATTTTGAAAATACAACCATTGGATTACATTTTATATATGTTATTAACGTGCATGAAAATTTTCATGCCAATCAGAAGTAAGTTATCATTTGACCTTTTAACTCATATTTTATGCGTTATTTTAAATTACAAAAACTTGAATTTAGACAATTGATTGATGACATGCCTATTAATCTTTGATCACCTTGAAATTTTATAATCATGAAAAGTATACAAAGATAATGTAATCTAACGGTAGATTTGTCAAGATTCACAATGAATTAAGAAATATAGGGTTGGGTTCAAGTTACACTTGATATAACTCTACAAAATGTCACACCACCCAATAACTTATTATTGAATGCATTTTTTGAAACTCCAACTGTTGGATTACATGTTCTATATGTTCTTAACATGCATGCCAATTTTTATATCAATCGGATGTAATTAACTATTTGATTTTTAAACTCATCTTTTATGCGTTATTTTAAACTACAAAATCTTAAATTTAGACAATTAATTGATGACATGCCTATTAATCTTTGATCACCTTGAAATTTTGTAAGCATGAAAAATATACAAAGATAATGTAATCTAACAATAGATTTGTCAAAATTCACATCGATTTAAGAAAAATGGTTAGACCAGACATCATGGCACGAGAAAGTTTGATGCTTATGAGTTGGTATTATTATTTCAGCAATATATATATATATATATATATATATATATATATATATATATTGTATTTTTTTTAATACACATTTAATAGATTTTGAATACAATAAATCTTTTGGATTTGTGTTAGCTCAACTGATAAATTATCTTATAAAGTAAAGAACTGATTGCTGTCTTGTCCTAATAATAAGTAGCAATTATTATAGAACAAGAGGATCTAAAGTCTTATCCATCTACAAAACATCCGATCTATCATGTTGTTTCAAGATGAAAAACTATCATATTTTTATCTCACAAAAGTTCTAAGACTATATACCGTTTTTTACGCCATTTGTTATAATTATCATTTATAGCTAATTGTAAATAGTGGAGAAAAAATGGTGAGTAAATGTGAAAGCTGTCGACAGCTAGTCACAATTTGCTACAAAATAATTGTGGAAAAGAGTCCAGTAAAAGTTGTAATTATAGAATAACTCTTTATCCAATTCTTACAAGGCGAGATATTGTCGTATGAATTAGAAATCACTAGGAAAATGCTTGCTTTCTTTTAAAAACAGTGAGTTCTAGGAAAGTGTTTAGTAAACCACAAAATCAAGCTAGCTAACAATAAAATACATATTGTCGCAGCAAACTACATCCCTTCCAAACTCAAAATTTTAAAACACACATCCCTTCCAAGATTATTTAGTTTTTTATTTTAATTTTAGTATTCTCATATGCATGTTATCACAACAAACTAGTTTTAACTAGCAAAAATATCATATGCTCTGGCCTACTTTGTGGAATCCAGCTTTCAAATAATCTATTGAATTACTGTTCTCTTTATATGTAGTTTTTGTTTTTTTGCTGACTTCTTTTTATGAAGATGATAGTGTGAGATTATGTCACACATACTTATCTCTAAACATCTCTTCAAACTTTAAAGTTCTTAAGGCACCAATAGGATTTTAAAGTTTGGAGAATCATTGTTGATAAAGGGTGCCTTTCATTGTCTATTGAGAATAGAGAATTATTGATGCCACCTTATAAATCATTTAGATAATTTGAAGTAGGATGTTTGCTAATAAAACATGTTACGCGTGCTATATATATATACATAAAACTCTCACATATGAACTATGCATGTATAACACAAACTTACAATCTAATTCACTTGAAACACCTTGCTACTAATGATTTTCAGCATCAAAATTGGGTTCAGCAGGCTTCTGTGGCAGCAGTGGTAGCAATCTTTGTGGCACTCTAGTCTTGCGTGCACCATTTTGTCGCAAGGTTCGAAGTGCATTTGCAGCAAACCTTGATGCATAAATAGTAGCACCAAGACTTTGCGAGGTCTTAGCTTCATTTGCCAAAGCATCTTCTGCTTCATGCAAAGACTTATCAAGCTTTCTCTTACAATACCGGCGCCAAGCTACTTGGATAAAACAGGCTCCCCACGTTCTCCATTGTAGGGAGTAGAACCTGGAAGTCATCATTGCAAAATGGCTAATCAAAGCGCTCATCAGGGTTTTAATAGCCATTATTGCTTTCTTTTGATTATACATTTTCAAATTTCTTCCAAGCTAGTAGCATCAATGCCATCCTAACAATACCAAAAAGCAAGGCAAGCCTAAAATGTTGCTTCAAGTTAATTCTATTAAAGAAAAAAAGAACAATGTGACTTGCTTTTATGTAAGGAAAACCTATCAAATCTATAGATTTTAATTGGATGATTAGATTGTACTGTTCTAAAATTGAAGCAAAAATTGATGGCCTTCAATTCCCGCACGATGGGCGGTGCAATTTATTATTAGTTTTTTTTTTCAATATTTCAATAAGTTTGCCAAGAATATTGTAGGTTAATTGGTTGACAACTCAATTTTCAATAGAGATATTCATGATTCATATCTCCAAACTATCGGTGTATAAAAAAAAATTTGAATAAATTTTCTTGTAAAAAATTGTAATCTTTAGTTATTTTATAGGCAAAATAGAAATCATACTATATATGTGTGTGTGTTCAAATTGAAAATTGCATGATATAGTGGTTAATATAGATAAGCATGTTTCATGCCTACTAAAAAAAATGCATATATCCTTCAATTATTGTTTCTCATATAAATGTAGAAAAATTATATTAAACACACACACACTCACTCATATATATATATATAGATTTATTTAAGTGAATTCACAAATATTTAATTTTTTTTATAGCTCTTGTGTCAATTGTTGTCAAAGCAACTAAATATGAGTAAGAATGTCATATTCTAAATTTATTATTATTATTCTAACTAAAAATTATCTCTTCGATAGAATTTATAAAAATAATCATATAAATTCATTTGGTATAAATAATTAATGCACAACTATAGATAATTAATATAAGCATTTACTCTATTGGCTAATTTAATGAACTAATTCTTCAATATAAATGCAAACTTTGTTGAATTAGAACCCTAAATAAAGAGAACTTCATGGAATACTCCACATGGCACAATCTCATACTCTCTAACATGAGATCTCTGCTTATATATATATATATATATATATATATATATATATAAGGTAGCACGTGCAAGGCACGTACTTGCAATGGAAAAAAAAAAGTAATAGTTAAGGTCAATTCTAGATTTTATTTGTATTACAAAACAAAGATATGAATCATTGGATTTTTAAAGTATATAGAGATTTATATTAATCAAAATAGACATTAATTTTAAGAATTTTGATAATTATATCGTAAAAATTCAATCTTATTCGCATAAGAATTTTGATCAACCACAAAGTTAGGGTATCTATTTAACATATAAATATTTATTTAAGTATAATAGCTATTTAGTACCTACTTGCTAAAGACAATATATCTACTCTCTAAAACTTCTAAGAATGATAACAAATATTATCATCTTCCAATGTAAATTTATATTGTAAACACATAAAAATTGGCAAATGTTGTACACATTTGCAAAATTTTTACAATATATATATATATATATATATATATATATATATATATTGCAAATGTATATAATATTTGCTACTTTTTGTGTGTATATAATGTAAGCTTACATTACAAGTAGAAAGTAAACATATAAAGATCCTTTAAAAGAAAAAAAAAAAAAAAAACTCAAACCAAGTTGGTGAACTTGAAGAAATAAATAAATAAATAAATAAAAAGGGAACTCATCAAACCAAAAATATTGTTCATAACACTGTTCATGAGTTTATTAAATGCATATAATATTTGCTACTTTTTCAGTGTATACAATGTAAGCTTATATTACAAGTACAAAGTAAACATATAAAGATTCTTAAAAATAAATAAATAAATAAATAAACCTCAAACCAAGTTGGTGAACTTGAAAAAGGGGGGGGGGGGGAAACAAGTCACTAAACAAAAAATACTGTTCATAACATTATTTATGAGACTACTCGCTCTTTTTATATATAGAAAGATGAGCACAAATCGATGACTGGAGAAAAAAACCAATGAACTATACATAATGGACAAACTAAAAGTACTGTAGCTTTTATACATTCACTCAACAAGTGTCACAACATTTTCAAAAAACATTTATTTTCAGTTGTGATTTGTCACATTTTCACATTTTATTATTTTATTTTGACTTATAAAAAATTGACACCTCAATAATTGTAAAAATATTGTGAAGTTTGTTGTGTCAGTATAATAATATATATGCAGGTTCTTATAAATATTTAAAAGGGAAAAAAAGTACAAATGGAAGACTGAGAAAAAAAACACTCTAGTTACAGTAACTACAGTGCCACTTGATCAAACCAAAGTGACACTGTAGCAATTGTTCAAAACTTTGGAGAAAAAAAAAAAAGTGACAACCAAACCAAATGTGCACTGTAGCGACATTGCCGCTTTTTATATAGTTAAAAAATACACACTCAGTCACACACACAGATATATATATATATATATATATAATTTACTTTTTACCGAGATCAATCTTGCGAGTGGGTTAGGCCAATTTGGGCATAGAATCAGTTACTTTTTGAGTGAAAAGGCGTAGTTAACTTTTCATTCATTTTTTTTTAAATTTTATATTGTAAATATATAAAATAAATCGTAAAATAATCGGCCTCTTTGTTTGGTATATATCGGCATTTAAAAAATGATTTTATTAATATATGCCTTGGGAAATATGTTAGTAAAAATTTTAAGAAATATACTATGAAAAAAGAAAAAATAACTTTTTTAAATAATTTTTTCAGTTTTTCATTAACAATTTATTAAAATAGACTATTAATGTAAGCCTACAATTACTCTTTAAAAAAAAAAAAGCATTGATGCCTTTTGAGGGTTATTTATTTATTTATGTTTTAAGGAGGGAATTGATGCCTTTTGAGTTGGTCTTTAACAGACGACATCAACAGTCAACCACGTCATGAGTTGGTATCTACTGTCGGTCAGTTAGGCTTGACGAGGTCAGTTGCGGTTGGTTCCCCCTGCAAAGCCCAACAATTGTCATATAAAAAAAAATTTAAAAAAAAACAATTGTCATATAAAACTTAATTAATATTAAATTTTACTAATAAAATAAAATTGCTTGTACTTTTATGATTCTCTCGTCCCCACACCATATCAATTTGTAAACTTAAAAAAATATATATATCAATTTGTAAACTTAAAATATATATATATATATATATATATTTATTGTGCCAACATGTAAAGACAAAGCCACTATGAGACACCCCACCAATTTTTTTTTCTTAATAATACATATACTACCGAGGTTTTTTTTAATTAATTAATTATTATTATTATTATTTTAAAATCGAAACTGAAATAATTATTAAAGTTTAAGTAGGTATGCTAAAAATTTGGTAGAGATTTCACCGAATTAATTTGACGAGATTTCACAAAATTAAGTGAAAAGTCTACTGGATCTGAAGATATTTTTAGTTGTTTCTTTGTTGTTGATGGTTTCGACCAATTTGATTTGATTCTCTCACCGGTTGATGGCAGATTTGAAGTTCTCCACCCCTATTTGGTCAGGTTGGTTATAGGTTGGGCACAAATCTAACCTGTGGACACCCTTAGTGTTAAGCATCTCAAGAAGTATAGTTAACTCATTCTTAAACCACTATACCTCGAGATCTTTAATGTTATCAATAATATTGGTTCCTCCTCCTCTCTCTGTCTTTTTGAAATTAGTTTTTTAAAAGAATGAAGAATATTTTAAATCAACCTTAGTTTTCTTGATTTGATTGAAAACGCTTAAACTTTAGGACTTAACAAAAAAGAATAATCATGTTTATACATTATGGGTGTTGATATAACAAAGAGAATAAAGAACATATTATGTTTTGTAAATCTTTTTTTTTTTTTTTCGCATCTTCTCAAAAGTTAGATTTTTTTTTTCTTCTTATAGTCATATTATTAATTTCTCTTTTTTTTTTTTTTGGTTCTTAAAGTTAATTTTTGTTTTTATTTTTATATAAAAAAAATGGTATATCATATGTATAAAATTATTGAAGTATATTAAAAAGTACTCCCTCAGTCCCAATTTATTTGTCTTCTATTCCATTTTAAAATGTCCCAAAATATTGTTCAGTTTCTAAAAATAAAATTAATTAATTTACTAATATTTTTATTATACTCTTATTTTATTTTTAAAACTATTTGAAAAGAAAATTAACAAATATTTTAAAAATCAATTTAATTGGGCCACCTTCTTAGTTGCCTCATTAAGAATAATTCTTTTTAAAAAAAAGTTGATAAATTTATTTAAAAGTAGTTTTATAAAGCAAACAAAATATTAAATGATGTTATTTTAAAATGTATAATTTTTCAAACAGGATAAACAAATTGAAACGGATGGAAGATGTCATTAAATTTGTTGAAAAATAAAATACACGTTTTGGTTGATCAACCTTTCCCGCTATGCTTCGTATAAACTTCCCTCACCCCTAAGGATCCGGATTTTCTTCGCCCCTAGGAAGCTATGATAGCAGTATTAATATGTACACGAGTCAAGATATGAACTCGACCGACCGAAAGTAAAAACTTTGTTATGCACCCAAACCTTTATTCGTGGAAGTTGCTTTTAGCTTTGCATTAATTGTTTTAGGAAATTTCTTTGCAAGTTCGAAGATGTCAACAAACAACTGTGATAACTTTAACTTTATAGTCTTATTCCTCTCTCTTTTATGCTATTCTTTTCTTTTATTATGATCCTTCCCGTCCATTTCTTTAGAAATTCTTAGTCTTCGCAGCGAAGACTTATTAGTGGTACAGAAAAGTACTAGACTTGTTATATATAATATATTATTTATCAAAGACTTTGCCATGTTATGTTTTCAACTTTTCATTAGCAGAAGCTCAAGCTCAAGGGTACACTGTTTTGCGTTAGCTTTTGCATTAACAAAAGCTCAAGCTCAACATAGAAGGCCACACAGTCTTGTCTGAGAGAGAGAGAGAGAGAGAGAGAGAAAGCTCATCATGGAAGTGACCCATGAGAGCAGAAGAGAGAATTTGGTGCCACAAGATGTTGAATCAGCATCGAGAAGTGAAATATCATCTGGGTCTTGGAGGCTGAGTGTGCAAGAGTTTCCAACACTTGGTGAAAGTAGAGGTGGTGATCATCAGCATGGTTTCTTCACTCTCAGCAGCTTTCTTCCTGCCCCAAGTAAGTATTCTTTCATGAACATACATATATTGCATATACACAATTCCTTACTCATAATTTGGCTCAATCATGTGGTTGTTTTGAGCAATTAGCCATACAATTGAATTTAATTGCACTTGAAAAAGAAAAAAGAAAAAAAAAAGATAAAGATAAAGATAAGATAAAACCTTATCTATATATATATATATATATATATATATATATATATATATATATATATATATATATATATATTATAATATGATATTATGTTGAAGTTATGACCAGGACATGCCAATACTAGAATGACAGTTATTTTTTTTGTTCTGTTTTTTTTTTAAAAAATTTTAAATACCATAAATCTTTCTTTTCTTAGCAAGATTCAAGAACTATTTACCATAAAAATAAAAAGGACACAGATGTTCTTTGTTAATGTAAAATATGTAATCTGATTTTGCGCTTCATATCTGAGTTGACTCACTCAGCCGAGTCACTCACAGATGTTGGCTTGATAACTAAGTTGACTCAAGACGAGTTACTAATTTCTTTGTACAAAGTACAAACTTCAAAGATGTGCTTTTATTTTCGGTGTATAAATTGATTTTTAGCTTGGTAACTGAGTTGACACGGCCAAGTAACTGATTTCTTTCTACAAATTTCAAAGCTTTTTTTAATTATTTTTATTTTTTCAAGCTTATAATGATTTTGGGCTTAACAACTAAGTTGACTCAACCGAGTTATTGATCCAACGGTTTGTTACTTTGTTTTGTGAAAAAAAAAGGGGGGCAATTGGGTTTATTGATCCGATGGTAAGTTTTGCATCCCTTCTAGAGAGTGATCAGGATTCAATGATCATATTGGGAGGGGATCTTTAAGGTGAACAATCTATGGACTTTTACAATAGGTGAAGTGGGGCATGATTGCCATCAAATACAAAACTTGCAATAGGAAAATTTTCAGAAATTATTGATGCATATAAATTGATTGTTGAATTTTGACATCTGAATTTTGTTTCCACGACAACCACACAAGAAAATAAATAGATGGAGAAAAAAATATAAAACATTGATCGTTTGGCCTTGAATTTTGAAGAGAATTTATTCTTGTTAGATGCTTTTTGGAAACTTTCATTTACCAGCAAGGGATATTCTATAATTCCTGCACTTAAAATTTGTGAATGATTGAGTCATAGGGCTTTAGGGAATAACTCCTTTCACATTCTTTGGAGATGATACATAAAGAGTGTAACTATAGACTTCACATATGCCTTTGATGTTATGCTTGGAATTCTAATAGCATAATTATTCAATGGATTGTTACTCTTTAACATACTTGAATGATGTTAGGTTCTTTTGGAAAATGAAACATCAATATTTGATGACTTTAAATGCTTTCAATTGCCACCTTATTCATTAGTAGTGATGAACATAATGCGAAACTTGGTACTTTTGACTGTAGGGAGACGAAGTAAGGTTTCTGATTATTATGAGAAACAAGAAAGACTCCTTGAAGGGTTTACTGAGATGGAGACCATGGCTGAAAATGGTGGTATGCCGGGAAGTCTAACAGAGGTTGGTTGTGTTCAACTTGATGATTTTGAATGACAACTTGTGGAACAAAGTAGGAGAATAATTTCTCATTTTTGACCATATGAAATAGTTAATGAAAAGTTCAAACTTCCATTATATACCACCTAGTGAACAACACCTTCCCCCCCCCCCCCCCCCCCCCAACATACACACAAACCAAAAAGAAAAAGAAAAACCCATACTATCTCATCTCAGTTTAAAATCTTTCTTGTTTCCTAGAAATCAAAAACCAATATTTTTTTCATTGTTAATCGTTTTGCAAATTATTATTCTCAGGATGAGATGCAGCAGCTTGCAAAGAGAGAGAGGATGGCTATCTATTTGTCAAACATAGCTAACGTTGTGCTCTTTGCGGCAAAACTCTTTGTTTCTATTCAGAGCAGATCATTGGCAGTTATTGCCTCAACATTGGATTCACTTTTAGATCTCTTGTCAGGGTTTATATTGTGGTTCACAGCCCATGCCATGAGAAACCCAAACCAGTATCGTTATCCAATTGGAAAAAACCGGATGCAGCCAGTGGTAAGTCATCTAATCAAATAATTCTTTGAAAACTCTGATTCTGATGGATTGAAGTTATTGAAGCTGATAATCAACATTCATGTACACTTGGTTTGTGTTGCATCTGTGGATCATTTGGTTGCTCAGAAGTTGGTGGAGTGAAAATTATTCATCTTATACTAATTAAAAAAGTTAACCCCAAAGAAGTCAAGATTTTATGTTTTTATTTTCCATTTCGTGATTTCATGTATCCTTTCTGCAATCAATGAGAGAAATAAGCTGAAACGCTATTCATCATTGCTACTATTGGCTCAGCTATGTCTTATTCCACAAATGCTAGAGGCAAAGGCAATAGATAGACATTTCATGATGTCATGCCACAGTTTATTCTATTACAAGAAGTTTGAGATTAATGCAATACAAGACTAAATATTTCATCAGGTCCATGCTTTTGGCTCTCATTTTGTTATTGAAATGTTGAGCTTAGGGTCTACTGAGTTTATAACAAATAGCATTGGTTTTGGGAAAATTTGTTTAATTAGAAACTGCATTGAATAGACACAATCTAGTCTTAGGAATAAAAAACTCCAGGGATCAAATGGAAAAGTAGTCAAACAATCTACTCTTGGGAATAAATAGTGTTGGTTTTGACTCTTGAGCATAGAATTTTGAGTGTAGTTTCAAGAGTGATTATGACTTACAGGGATGTGGACCCAACTTATGCTTTAAAGCAACAAATGTTTTACTAATTTAGCTTGAGATTGCAGGGAATCATTGTTTTTGCTTCAGTAATGGCAACTCTTGGATTACAAATTCTGCTTGAGTCTGGTCGACAATTCATGGAAAAGGTATGCAACTTTTATTTCACATGCTCCAATCTAAGTTAAGGATGTAGATGGCAGTGAGCATGGCTAGACACAGACATATTTTAATCAAAGTTGGCTTTGAGAAGGATTTGAAATCAGCTCCCTTCTTAATGTCTGAGGTTCAGTGTGACCTTGGTTCTTGGTACTTCATGAAAAGCTACTGCCTAAATGTATGACAATCTTGTTAGATCACATTCTGAGTTGGTCAATGCAAAATTTGAACATGACTATTCTAAATTTTCATTTTCTGTAGTCATTTACTGTATCAGTGAGTCCTTTAATATTGTTTTTCGTTTTTTGTGCTGATTACAGACCCAACCTGAAAAGGATCCTGAGAAGGAGAAATGGATGATTGGGATAATGGTCTCTGTAACCATTGTGAAGTTTATGCTTGTGATCTATTGTCGAGGGTTTAAAAATGATATTATTAGAGCCTATGCTCAAGATCATTTTTTCGACGTTATTACTAATTCAATTGGTTTGGCAGCAGCCATCTTGGCCATTCGATATTATTGGTGGATTGATCCTACTGGAGCTGTTATGGTGAGTTCATATGCAGCTCTTTTTTCTTCTTCTTGTTTACTACACTGACGATAATTAGGTTCATTTGTTGTTTTTATTCATCCAAAAGTAATAATGATAATTGAATTCAGCTACTTTGCAAGTCATTAGTTTCCTTTCTTTTCCTAAAATTATCAAAATAACTAGCAGCCATGTTTTGCGTGTCCAAATATTGGCATTCACTCTATATCTCTCATGTTTGAAGTGAAATGCCCACTATTTGTGATTGACTTCTTGGAGTTGATCTTAATCTATCTTTTCGTAATGATTTGTTGAACCTGTGATGCAGATAGCACTATATACAATGAATACATGGACAAAGATAGTCATTGAGAATGTCTGGGCACTGATTGGAAGGACAGCACCGCCTGAATTTTTGGCAAAGCTAACATATTTGATATGGAACCACCATGAAGATATCAAGCACATTGACACAGTAAGAGCATACACTTTTGGTTCAAATTATTTTGTGGAGGTTGACATAGTTTTGCCACAAGACATGCTTTTGAACAAAGCTCATGATATTGGTGAGTCACTGCAAGAAAAACTTGAGCAACTCCCTGAAATTGAGCGAGCTTTTGTACATATAGATTTTGAGTGTTCTCATAGGCCTGAACACAAGATTGGGGTTTGATGACATTGATGATGATGATAGTAGTAATGATCAGAGCTAAGCCTTTCCAGAGTAAAAGTGCGTTGCTGATTTAGTTAATATGTGATGTGATTCTATTGTAACCAGTTGCGAACCTGCACAATGTGTGAGTATGTTCCAACTTATACAATATATTTTAACAAATTTTATCTTTTGAAGTTTTCATTATCTTACCAGTTGTGTTAGTGAGACTCTCCTGTATTAAAACAAAAACAAAAGGTAATCTTTTTACTCTCAAGTTTTACAAATGAGACATTTCATCAAATACATGTTCAATTGTGATGACATAAGCACATTCAACCAATAAGTGAATATTTCCCAAAATTCACTTCCAAAAACACTCCTTGCTGTTTTTAGATGAAACATCCCTACAAGTATCATTATTGGTTTCTTCTTTCTAAAAGAAATTTCAAGAATCGGCAGATACATAACTTCGAAACTAATTATTCTATCCTCTTCTTGTTAAGTACCATTTGAGTGGATGCTCTTCTTACTATATGCGATCGGTTTGAATCCAATATGTAATGGGTATTTGTGACCTGAATAAGCATCAAAGTATGTTCAAGGTCAAAATGCTGACATTATATTCGGCATATCAACAGACTAAAACTTGATGATGCAATAGAACCCCCTAGACAAAGAAACTTCAAGTTTCGAAGCATTTATTTATTTATTATTTATAGGTAACTTCAAGTTCGAAACATTGAGAATCAAATCATGATTATCTTCTTTTTCCAGAGAATCAAGAACATATCCTTGAGCATCAAGAACAAATCCTCAAGGTTGACAATTCAATATATACATATATATATATATATCAATTCAATTCAAGGTTGATGGAAGCAGCGGGAAAGCATGAGGCTTCTGAAGTAGATAGTGTGAGGATAGAGGAAGAATAACGTGAACGATGACACCATTGAAGAATGTTACTCAACTAAGAGGTACAAAAGCGAAAACTTAATAAGCCTCTCCAACTAAACCAGAAAAGATATTGCAAGTTTAATCCCAGAAATACCCTTTCAGAGCCCTCATGTCACGAGATAGTTATAATCAGACATTTTGACAAACACCTTACAAGCTTAGCTCAGAAAATTGAAGAAGGTAAAAGAGCTTGTTGCTCTTGAGATAAGAATGGGGAAGGAAGAAATGGGACAGAGTTAAACGTTGCTAAGAAGAAAAAGAAAACGTGAGGATGGTTCATGGTTGAATTCAATTAGTTGGTTTTAATTTCTGGGAGAGGAAAAGACAAAAAATAAATAAAATAAAATAAAAAAATAAAAAAGAAAGAAAAAAGAAGATGAAGAAGAAGAAGAAAGAAAGAAAGAAAGAAAGAAATAGAGTAAGATAAGGGTTTTTTTTTTTTTTTTTGGTGATACAATAAGAGAAGGGTTGAATTAATTGGAAAAGGCAAAAAGAATAAATAAAAAAAAAAGAATAAAAAAAGATGATGTTAGCACTTAGCAACACTAAATATTAAGCTTTCATTTTTTTAATGTTATATTGATGTCAGATTATAGAATTTACCATGTGGTAGCTTAACGCCGCTAATCATAAGCATCCCTCTTATTATTTAGTTGATGATGCTTCATTAGACGGTTGATTTTGTAGCAATCTTTGATATGCAACCATTTTTCTTTTAATGCAAGATGATAAAATTTGGATAATGCTGGATAAACTTCATTCTAGTCATGCTAATGCAGAAAACCCAATTAAAAGTAACAATATTTTCCTAATACAAATGTGCTAATTCTCTTTATTTTGATACAAACCTAAAAATTGCTAAGATATAAAAAACTAAGGCATCTCCAATTCTCTTTATTTTCATACAAACCTCAAATGTGGATGCTTGAAGGATGCTTGTAGAGTTTTTGATGAGATGAAAGAACGGACAATTGTATCATGGTCAGCCATGATTTCTTACAATGCTTGGACAAGCCGAGAAAGCTTTGAGACTCTTTCCTAAGATGGTTCAGTTAGGCATGAAGTCGAATGATGTAAACTTAATTGGACTATTGCATGCTTGTTACCTTGCCACATGGGAATGATAGATAAGGGGTGTCAATTTTTCAATAGTCATTATGGAATAATAATTCTAAGAACACAACTTTTGCTACAATTTACTCACGTGATAAGTCGTGAGTGGTGGAGTTGTGAACCCATATAGACCCACTACTTTTACTCCATTACTCACAACTTGTCACGTGAGCAAGTTGTGAGAAAAATTGTAGCAAAAATTATGATCCTAACATTATTCGAGATTATGGGATTGCTCAATCATTTTGGTTGTATGGTTGATCTATTTAGTTGGGAGGCCTTCTCCAAGAGGCTTTTGAATTGTGAGTGGTGGAGTTGTGAACCTATATGAACCCACCACTTTTATTCCATCACACACGACTTGTCACGTGAGCAAGTTGTGGCAAAAATTGTAGTAAAAATTGCGTTCCTAACGTTACTCGAGTTTATGGGATTGTTCAATCATTTTGGTTGTATGGTTGATCTATTTAGTTGGGCCGGCCTTCTCCAAGAGGCCTTTGAATTTATATCAAACCCAATGGGGTTGTGTGGGGAGTTTTCTTGGTGGATGCAGAGTTCACAAAAATGTTGAACTAGCTGAAGAAGCAATCTAGCACCTTTTGGAACTGGATCCATTATAAGGTGGATGCAACGTGGTTTTTATCAAACAATTATGCAGAAGCAGAACGGTGGGAAGACACAGCAAAGATGAGAAGGTTGATGAGAGATCAAGGTGTGAAGTAAGAACCTGGGGTGGAGTTCAATCACAGTAGATGGAGTGGTTCATGAGTTTGTTGCTGGGGATGAGTCCCACCCTCAAGCAGAGGAAATATTTCAGATGTGGGGAAAATTACTTCAAATATTAAAGCTAAAAGGATATGTTCCAAACACTTCAATTGTACTTCTGGATGTAGAAGAAAACAAGGAGGAGAAATTTCTATATCGCTATAGTGAAATATTAGCATTGGCTTTTGGGTTGATGAAAATACCACCCGGAATGCCAATTACTAATCAGGATCATGAAGAGTCTTCATGTTTGTAGAGATTATCATGCTGCTTTGAAACTTATCTCAGGGATTGTTAATACTTAATAGAGAGATAATTGTGCGTGACAGGAACCGTTTTCATTGAATTGTCTCTCTCTTTTGGTAGTGGTTTCACTTGGTGAACTTAATGTGATTTCAATCATTTTATATCAAACAGATTATTTTGTCACATACCATGCCGCTTCAACCTAATGCAAATTTAACCCTTCGACCTTCGAAATTAAAAAAAAAAAAAAACATTTAATTAGGTAAAGAATTTGCATTGAGCACACCAAACACCAAAATCATATCTCATGAGATGTGCCAAATGTCAAAAAAGAAATGGCATGTGCTATAGTGATGTTCTACTTTAGAAGAGCAAGACTAATATACTAAAAATTTAGGTATTATTTTATTACTTTCTCTCTCCTTTATTAATAAAGAAATAAAAAAAGAATATTTAGATAAAATGGTAAAAAAAAAAAAAAAGATGTGATATATGGTGTATTGTAAAGTGGTGTATTAAAATAAATTAATTAACTTTTTGATATGTCAGAAAATAGTATTTTTTTTGGTGGGCAAGACTTACCTTTAAGATGTACGGTTTATCCCAAAATGAAGCAGAATAATTCAAATTAATGAACTCTTAAGCTTCATCTGCCATCTTCATAAGCATTGGAGGACCTGAAATGTCATATGTGTGCAAGAGATAGCCCTTAGTCATGGCAATTTCCTTAATCATCTCAAAGAACAGGGCACCCCTCAACCTCAATTCCAGGAGCTGTGGGGCATGAAGGCAATGGACAGTGGTCGTCACTATCCAGAGATCCCACCAGCTTGGACCGGTAATGTCCTTGGACCGTGTGAAGAAAAGGCCACATAGTTGTGTCTAGCCCACCATCCCTTAAAGTTTCTGAAAATAGAAGTTGAAGAAAATTACAACAGTTCCCTAAGCCCAAAATTCACTGCTCTAGCTGGTGAGATGTTTGAGTTGAGACCGGCTCAGAACAATGTTTTTGCCCAAGCCCAAGCCCAAATGCGCAATAATGAGTTGAGACCGGCTTTGAACACTGCATTGTACAAAATGACTAAAGCCTCATTTTTTTTTTCCTCTATGGTATGAGTTGGGTAGAAAGGACAAGCTTACATTTGCCATGTAATTTAAGATACCATATTAATTATGAAATTGACTTTTGTCATGTATTTTTTAAGACTCATGGATTTATTTTACTATGGTAGTTTAAACTAGGCAGGTACACGGTTTGGTTCTATCAGTTTTGAAGGGGTTTTTTGCACCACACCTATAAAATTTGGTTTCCTCCCATAACTAACCACACCTCTCCTATAGAAGGAAAAAATCGGTCTACACAAGATGCGGTGCATTCCATCGGTTCGGTGTGATTAGTTTGGTATTGTGCCTTAAAGAGAAAAAAAATATCTTACACAGTAGAATGGCTCCGTTTCCCTTGAAGGAGGAGACTGAGATGAGTGTTAAAAAAATAAAAAGTCTAAAATGACACAGTTTAAAAAATGGTTTAAAAACTAAAAAAAGCCAAGCATAAGTTCATTAAATGGTTTAAAGAGTGAAGGAGGAGATTGAGTTGGTCATTAAATGGTTTAAAAAATGGAAGTTTAAAACGATACATTATTATTAAAGTATGTTATATTATAATATAATATAAATCTTGGCACAAGTTCTTCTTCAAAATCAAGTTGCAAATTATCAAAAAGAAAAAAAATTAAAATAAAGAAAGCCATGTAGCAAACGTGAATCACTCAATCACGTAATATATATATATCAACAAAAAGCGACTTAACATCCCGTATCAAAAATATAATTTAATCCCTTTTTCGTTCATATTATAAAATTTATTGGATATTTAGATAGTCTCACTATTGACCAAAAATACCCACAAAATAAATATTCTAATTTCATATAAAGCTTAGATTTGACGAAAGATAAGATTTCTTTGACTCTTACCTTAAGTAGGTCGTCGGTCTTTCTTTACTTGAATATTTTGAGTAGTCTCCTCTCTCAAAATATCTGTAATTAGTTTACCCTTTAGGACAAACATCATTCTAGTCATGCTAATGCAAAAAGCCTACATTTATTCTTCTTGTCAATTTAATTATGAAAGTTATGGAAGCAATAACCTGCCAGATTTATAAGTTCAAGATATTAACTCTTATCTTTTTCACAATTGTTAATCCATTGTTCTATTTCATACAAAAAATTTAGTGAAAGTCAAGGGAGTGTAGTGTTAATCCACAAAATCTCTATTTTGTTATCGGACAATGATGTGATGACATTTGGCAGCTCATACGTTCGCCAAGTGGTCACTTCAGAATAGACTTTTTGGTTTCTTTTGAGCTTAGCAAATGGCAATTGATCATCACGTAGTTGTTCTGTTTTCTTTTCAACAAACTTTTTGCATTTTTATCAAAAACCGTGTGTTGGAGATGGTCCAAAGTGTATATACAAAGCTAAAAAACAAAACTTTTTTCAGCCATTTTGCAACGAAGCTTCGAAGTATATTTCTTCGGCTTTGCTCAATTAATTTCCTTGACCGCGTTTTGTAATGATACTTTTACTTTCTTTTTTTCTTTTTTCTTTTTTTTTTTTTGGAGAAGATTTGCTTTTGTAATGATACTTGGGATAGGGCCAGCACCTTTTTCTTATATTTAAATATTAAATAAATAATATATTAAAATTTTTTATTAAACACTAAAATATCAATTGGTGTTTTATTTCAATTATAAAAAGCAATCATCAAGAACAGACATTATCAATTAAAATTATCTCTAAATTTAATTTTGAAAAATTTCATAAAATTTTATTTTTTTTAATTGATAATATGACTCACACACTTAATCTTTCTTATAATATACATAGTTGATATTAAATAAAATATTTATTAATTTTAATTTTGAAAAAAACTTATTTATGCGGATGTAAAAAGTATTAGTTACCCAAAAATATACAAATTAAATAACATATCTTTTTTTTTTTTGAGGAACTTAAAAACATATCTTTTAAAAAAATAAAGGAAAGGTTCCATCATATTATAAACAAAATATAAAAATTAACCAACACAAATGGGAAACATCAAACCCCGTGATAATAGGTACAAAGAATGTGTGAAGTAGTAAACGCGTGTACAAAAGTTGATAAGTTTTGTTTAAAAAAATGTGATATGATAATAGATATAGCTGTGAAAACGAGTGTTATTGGAAGGATAAAAAAAGGTGGGTCTGGAGGGAAAATTTTCTTCTCTATTTTTTATCTCTTATTTTCTCTCCTCAACCAAACAATAGAAAATGTCATTTTTCACCTTATTTTTCTCTACCTATTTTCCATCCTCCTTGTTTTCACCCAACCAAACGTACCTTTAGAGAAAAGAAAGATAAAAAGTGTGATAAATTACGGCTTTAATCTCTTCACTTCATGTTTTAAATAATAAAAAAATACTTACACGTTTTAGCCCTTTTGGGTACAGTGAGATATATATAGTGATGCCTTTTAGGTAGAATAAGTGTTACATTTATAACATTTTTACTATATTTTTACAATAAAATTGGCAGGTTGTTACCTGGTTTTTACTTTGAATTTATCACTGAAATTACTTCCTTACTCACTAGTAACGGAAAATAACAACTTGCTACATAGTTTTTTCATAAAATATTTCTTTTTTTAATTAAAATATAACTATCCCACTTAATTAATAATATAGTCCATCTTAAATATGATATTTATTAATTTTATTTAAAAAAAAAAATTATTTATGCGGATGTAAGAAGTATTAGTTACCCAAAAATATACAAATTAAATAACATACCTTAAAAAAGCAATGGAAAGGTTAAATCTTATTATAAATAAAATAAAAAATTAAGTTGACCAACATGAATGGGAAACATCAAACCCTGTGATAGTTTGGAATCCAGGGAAGGCAGGTGTGGGGAGGCCTAATTTGTGATCATCAGGGGAAATGGATCAAGAGCTATATAAGACACATTGGTGTTGCAATCAGTATCATTGCAAAATTTTGGGCTTTAAGGGATGGTTTGATGTTAGCTTCCTAGCTTGGTATAACTCAACTCCTTGTGGAGTTGGATGCAAAAATTATTGTTGACCTGGTTCTATCTACAAAACCCTCTAACAATTCATATTCCTCGTTGCTTAATGATTGCAGGTACCTCTTATGCCAATTCCACCAAATAAAGATTAGTCATGTGTTTTGAGAGACGAATAGGTGCACTGATCACCCTGCTAAAGGAGGCAGCATCTTGTCAGGGAATTTTGTTGTTTTAGATTCTCCTCCTACTGATGATCTATGTATTATTTTAAACTCTGATGCTTTTGGCACTTAGTTCTTAAGGCTGTCAACCACTATTTCGTCTTTTTATGTCTAGTTAATTTTAATGCAATTTCCTCTCTTAACCCCCCCCCCCCCCCCAAAAAAAAAAAAACTAAATTGTGATAGTAGGTACAAAGAATGTGTAAAGTGTTAAATGCATTTAGAGAAGATGATAGTTTTGTTTAATATAATGTGATATGATAATAGTTGTAGATATGAAAACAAGTGTGATTGAAGATTTAGAGAAAAGAATGATAAAAATTAAAAAGTGGGATAAATTACGGCTTCAATATTTTCTCTTTATGTTTTATTTAAAAAAACTTATATAAATAGGAGAAGTATTACATTCATAAAATTTTTACAACATATCTTAATTGTTATGCCTTTTAAACGAATTTAATAGGCTTTTGAATTTTATTTGGGCATCATTTTTAAAGAAGCAAACAAGAAAAGGGCCAACCTTATGACCGAAAGGAAAAAAGCAAACAAGAAAAGGGCCAACCTTATGACCGAAAGGAAAAAAGCAAACAAGAAAAGGCCCACCTTTATCAAATTTTGAAGCATTGATGTTGACTACAAAAAAAAAAAAAAAAAAAAAAAAAAGAAAAAAAAAAGAAAAAGGAAACAGCAAAGATGTAAGATCAACCACATTAGTTGTTGCAAAAATATGCAAAATACAAAAAGTGTTCAATTTTGCACGTTTTAACCCAAAAAACACCCACATCAGTCTTTATAAAAATGTCTAAATATATACAACGGCCTTGCAAATGAACAGTAACTGTGCATATATGCACAGTTACTGTTCATGTGCAAATAACTTTTTTATTCTTTTATTTTCTCTCTCCTCTATCAACCTACTTATCTTCCCCAACGTCTACAACAACCCAGCGCGGCAGAATAAGAAGAAGGAAGAAGAAAATAACTACCAAACCCAGTGCCACCACCAAACACCGCAACCTAGCACAGAAAATTAACCCAAAATCAACAGAAAATTATCCCAAAATCAACAGAAAAGCAATTAGAAATCCAACTCAAAATCAAGACAAACCCACCGGAAAACCCAACTCAAAATCAATTAAAACTCACCAGGAAACCTAACCTAAAAATAGTCCAAACCCACTGGAAAACCCAGCCCAAACCATACTCAACGGAAAACTCATGTGAAATGCCCAACAGAGTTGGATTTGTTGCTCAATCTGCTGTTGTCAGGTCTTCCATTGCTACTGCCGAATCTTCTATTGCTGTTGTTGGTTGGGGGTGGGAGGCAAAGGGTCGGTGGTGGAGGAGAGAGGGAGGGGCGAGGGAGAGAGGGAAGGCGAAAGCGAGAGGGAGGCCGAATCGGCAGAGGGTTGAGGTAGCGGCGAGCTAGATCAGTGGCAACAGCGAGCTGGGTGAGGTGGTTGTGAGGGAGAGAGTGAGGGAAAGAGAGAAACGGGTGAGAGAGCTAAAAAAGTAAAATAGATTTTGAGGAAAAGATGGCATCAGGTGAGGGAAATAGAGAATGGGTATTAATAAATAATAATAAAAATAAAAACAATAAATAATATCATTTAAGTAGAATAGATTTGTAAAATAGATAAACTGATGTAGGTGTTTTGGAAATGTGGTAGGGTAAAATAGAAAAAGTAAGTTTTTAGTATAAAATAGATGGAAAAATTTGGCCGGATTGATGTGAATGCTCTAACGTTGCACTTTCCTCTCTCTCTCTCTCTCTTATTGTTGAACCTTTATCAATTTTGTTTTTTAGATACTAGCAAAATATCTATTTACTTATTGTTGGATTTTTTTTTTCTAGTGTCAATAACTTTTCTGTGTATTGCACAGGTTAATGACTAGTTGAGAATATGATTAACATATTGAATCTTTTTTATAATATTGTTGATATTAAATAAAATATTTATTAATTTTAATTTTAAAAAAAACTTATTAATGCCTATGTAAAAAGTATTAAATACCCAAAAATAAACAAATTAAATAACATATTTAAAAAAGAAACGATGGAAAGGTCCCATCTTATTATAAATAAAATATAAAAAAATTAACCAACACAAATGGGAAACATCGAACCCCGTGATAGTAGGTAGTAGGTATAAAGAATGTGTAAAGTAGTTAACGCTATAAAAAATATGATAAGTTTTGTTAAAATTAATGTGATATGATAATAGATATAGACGTAAAGACAAGTGTGATTAAAGACTTAGAGAAAAGAATGATAAAAAGTTGTAATAAATTATCGTTTGAATCTTTTCTCTTCATGCTTTAATAAAAAAATACTTACGCGTTTTGGAGACAATGAGATATAAGTGGGGCAATGGAAATGTTAAATCCTAAAATATACCAATTAAATAACATGCTTTATGGAAAGGTTAAATCTTATTATAAATAAAATATAAAAAGTTGGCCAGCGCAAATGGGAAAAATCAATTATGGGGATGTTGACCGAAAAAAAAAACAGCGAAGAAGTAACGTTGCACTTTCGTCTCCCTTATTAATTGTCTCTGTTCGTCTTAAGTTTTCTTTTGCAACAATATTTGTTCGTACTTCATACCAGTATCACTACTGCAAGACCAACATTCTCATTTAACAAAGTCACAAGCAACCGTAACTCCTCCCTTCTTCCACCTCAAACAACATGGAGATGGCGGCCTCTGCCATAGGAAAAATGGTATTTGATGTTTCTGGAAATAGTATTCGAAAACTCCCTAGTTCCATTTCTAAGCTGAAGAATTTGAAGAATGTAAGGCTACTAGAATGGGGGAATTTGGAGAATGTGGGGTTGAAGCATTTAAGAGACCTTGAGCCTCTATTGCCACCAGAAGTGGAGAAAGACAACATACCGTCTAAGTGCTATAGCATATCGGAGCCTCTATTTCCCCCAGAAGTGGAGAAAAACGACGTGCCGTCTAAGTCCTGTAGCAAATCGGGGCCTCTATTGCCCCCAGAAATGAAGAAAAACGACATGCCGTCTAAGTCCTGCTGCGAATCGGAGGCTGTATTGCCCCCAGAAGTGGAGAAAAACGACATGCCGTCTGATCAGTCATGGAAGATAAATCTGGGAAAGTTCCCTCCATTGCCTGAAAGAAGGGATGCTGAACATGGCTCCTTCACTCTAAAACGGCTTCTTCGTACCCCAAGTAAGCCCTCTTCACAAATCCTTATGTATGTAATATGATGCATGAATACAACAAAATTGGCAACGTAACCGTATCCGACACGTCATGTGTACATGTTGGATACGGGTACAATTGTGTCAGATACGCCCTGAACAAAAACAGCTTCTTCTTGTTTATTAAAAAAATTGGATGGATTTCCGTTTGAGAATCGAAAAGCTGAAATATAGATGTGATTGTTTTTTATTATACATGTGCATATGCATAGAATTAAGCACTCGTTTTTTTAGAATGAAAGTTGTGTTATTTATTCCTTTTTCGGCTTCTTTCTTGTCAAAATTCAAGCCCCACATTCACCACACTAAACCCAATTACTGATTTTTATTTTATTTTATGGATGTTTTCTGATTTTTGCGCTTTAGGACGCAACTTCATATAATTCCTTAGATGCATTGAATAATGAATAATGAACCACTTGGTAGATTGTATTTGGAGATAAATTTTCTTAACACAATAAAATTAAAAGTAAGTGATCACTGTTTTTTTAAACTAACTTTTGGCAGAATAGAACTATAGAATATGGAAATTTGAAACATCTTGAATTAAAGAAATAAATATCAGAAGGAAAATTGAAATATTAATTTTTATATTTATATATATATATAAAAGATAAAGTATCATAACTATACAAGTCAAGAGAAGAGACTCATTGAATTGTTATGTAGGACACTAGGATAAATCCATAAAATCAATATGCCAATTTTTGAAAAATCAACACTGCTGAAATTGATATAAGTTTATTGGAAAGTGATCATGAATTAATTAGATCCGCAAATATGAGATTATGAGATGTCTATTGGGATATTCCATTTAACAGCGAGGGCATTCCATACTTCTTGCACTTAAAATTTCTGAATGATGGAGTCAGAAGGCTTTAGGGAATAACTTTAGATAACGTGACAGCTTTGAAGTTCCTGTTGGAGTTTTGGCAATGCACTTGCCGCACTTCACATATTTACTCTTGTTTTCAGTTGTTATGGAGTTATAATCATAATGTATCAATGCTTTCTTATTCTCTAATATACCTAATGTTTAGTTCTTTTGGAAAATGAAACATGAATAGTTGATGACTTTGGATGCTTCCATTCACCTCCTTGTCCA
Source organism: Castanea crenata (assembly GCA_020976635.1). Lineage (NCBI taxonomy): Eukaryota > Viridiplantae > Streptophyta > Magnoliopsida > Fagales > Fagaceae > Castanea > Castanea crenata. The sequence goes on along the minus strand of JAGHPS010000277.1, from coordinate 577,500 downwards.
TTATTAGTGATGAATGTGTGAAAGTTGTACTCTTTGGCAGTATGGAAACGATGCGAGGTTGATGATTACTACAAGAAACAAGAAAGGCAACTTGAAGGGTATACTGAGATAGATACCATGATTGAAACAGGTTGTGCTCCTGGAAATCCAGCAGAGGTTGGTTATTCTGCACCCCCTAGCCCCCAAAACTTTCATATATTTCTTGTGATATTTTATATTTTGTAGGAATTGAAAATTCTTTTAATGCTGGTTTCTAAAGTCAAACATTATTGCGTTTATAGTACATATTCATAAAGTTTCATCCAAGATGGGGTCATGGCATCATGCCCAACTCCTTTCTTTTGATTTAGTTGCATTCCCCCCTAGCTTGATGATTTTAAATGCATGTTCGTTATAGTGGTGTCAAATGGAAAATTTTGGAATAAAACAAGAAGGAAATTTCTGAGTTTGATTGTATAAAATAAATTGACTGACTACTATTTGTGATCATATTTTTTTCCTCTATGACACATTTGTCTCCTCGTGAACCTGTTTGATAAAAGTTTCCAGCTCCCCTTATTAGGAACCACTGATTTCCTAACAAGTGAGATCAAATCCATTGATCTTGAGATGACCAAATCTGTTGCATTACATCAAAGTTCCATGGATTTACCAAAAGCAAAGGTTGGGATCCTTTTATATGTCTTCTCAAAGTCTATGAATTCTTTACTCTTTCAACACTTAACCACATTTCAAGCCGTCCTTCTTATCACATGGAAGGAGAGGCGAAGAAATGAATTCAAGAAGCAGAGGTATCGGGATTCTGTACAAATTGGATGGAGTTTTATGTAGCCTACAAGATTGGTTTCTAACAAATTTCTCTCTCTATCTATCTCTCTCTCTCTCACAAGAAGAACAAAATAGAATTGCTCGATCTTATTAATTAACAAAAAATGAGAGCATGCATGATAAATACATTGACACTGCTATTTATACATACACCAAAGCATAACCGCCTAATCTAAGGGTCAATTTTGTTGGGAGAATAGAAAAGTAGGAGAATAGGAAATATTTTAGTTTCTTTCGTTTGTGTTTAGTTAGGAGGGGGAAAAGTGTAAGGATGAAAAACTTTTTTGTTCAGTTGAGAAGAAAAATGAGAAGATTGAAAACAAAATTTGTATAAATTTACCATCATGTCCCGATTAAATAAAATAAAAGGTAAAATATAATACTTTTTTTAAAAAAAAGTGTATAGATGGTAACTTCATTAAAATGATAATAATAAAGAGCACAAGAAATTACCCAATTTTTTATTACAATAAACAAGAAAAAAGAAAAAAACCAACCAAAATTGATGAGAAAAGAAACATATGAGAACCCAACAAATTTTATTAAAAAAAAGGCTACATGTCAAGATGTCACTGGAATATTAGTTTAGTGGCCAGCTAGAAACCATGAACACTTCATTTTGGGTGTTGTACCTGTGTCATACTCGGGTTGGACATGGGACACACTTAGGACACTTTTGCACTTGTGTCTTAGCTTTGTCCTTTTTCTTTTTCTTTTTTTGAAAAATTGCGGGACATGGGGGGACACAAGAGTGACACTTATTTTTTACTTCTTTTTAGTTTTGATCTTGAACATTTATCTAATTATCTTTTATTTACTCTTTTAGATCTTATTCTTTGGTTTGTATTCTAATTTCTAAACATCATATATTAGTCATGAATTCACTTTATTATCCTTTACTATTCTTGAATTGATATATTTAACATTATATGAAAAAAAAAAATGCTTAACAATATTTAAAAATAAACATAATAATATATTAAATAATTAATTAATATATGTATCCCACTGTACCCATGTCTTAATTTTTCAAAAATTGTCGTGTCAATGTGTCATATACGTACTCATACATGTGCCCATATCCCGACCACCCCTCATGAAGATGCCACTCAATAACACCACATTGTGGGCAAAGTGTTTTGAAGGGGAGAGAAACCTTAGAAACCCCAAATTATGTTATAGGCATACTGATATGATTCTTGTAATCTTCTAATAATTGTTGTAATTTCATCTTTTCAATTATTTAGTTAGTTAGTTAAGGATTAAACACACGTAACACACTTAACACATGACTAGTTCTTAAAACACATGCTAAAATAGTTAGCTAATCATCTTGAGCCACATAAGCCAATTAGATCAGAGTTAGTTTCCTATAAATACATGATTGCAATTACAAATAAGACTCTAAATAAATAAACCAAATTGTTGCTTTGTTCATTTCCTTCTCTGTTAATCTTTCTATGTCTTTCCCTCTTAATAATTTTTTGGAGGGCGGCTAAAAAAAAGAAAAAAAAAATCTATTTTCAAGTAAAATCTGTCTCGTTTCACGGAATACAGAAACTGATTTTTTTTTTTTTGGTTAATCTATTTAAACTTTATCAGGATGAGATGAAGCCTAAGCGTGAGAGGATGGTTATCCTTGTGACAAACATAGCTAGCATCATGCTCTTTGCATTAATGGTTTTTGCTTCTATTGAGAGCAAATCATTGTCAATTATTGCCTCAATCTTGAATCCATTCTTTGATCTCTTGTGGGGATTTATATTGTGGCTTACGTCTCATGCTATGCAAAACCCAAACCAACATAGGTATCCAATTGGAATGAAACGGTTGCAGCCAGTGGTAAGTCATTCAACCCAACAATTGTGAGGGTGCATTTGGAAATACGTTAATGTATATTTGAATTTAAGACACTCCCTTCCTGCAATCAGTTTAATAAGTTTTACTGCCATAGTAAAAAGTAGCGTTCTATTTTCTGTCAGGCCATTACTGTAACTGAAGGTCGCATGCTTTCCTTTTTGCCATTTCGGCAATCCTTAAGGTCTGTCCGTTTGAGATGAAAATAGAGGAAGAAAAATAGGGTGAAAAATACTGTTTTTCATTGTTCGTTTAGAGAAAGAAAATAGGAAGGAGAGAAGACCTGGAAGAAAGTTTTCTTTCCAAGTCCACATTTTTTTTCCTTCCAGATCGGAAGGAAAATTTGAAGAGAAAAGTGTTATGGTAGCACTTTTACAAAAATATCATCTTCCCACCTTTTTTTTTTTTCAACGTTCTCCTCTCTTGCTTTTTTTTTTTTTTTTTTTTTTCATCATGACCTGAAACGTTCTCGTTTTTTTTTTTTCATTGTGACCTGAAACGTTCTCGTCTTCTTTTTTTTTTTTTCCTCATGACTTGAATTTCAACAATTTTTTTTTTCAACGTGACCTAATCTATTCTTTTTCAACGTGATAAATTTATATATATGATGTGATAAATTTTATATTATGTAATGAGTATAAATAAATCTATTTCTTATATATTATGTAACAAGGATATAATAGTCAATTTATATAAATTACATTTTTTATCCTTTCATTTTTCTCTCCAACCAAACAAAAGAGTTTTCTACCTTCCACTTTTCCACCCTTCCAACCGAACACACAAGAGGAAAAACTAAATATTTTTCATTCTCCCACTTTTCCACTTCTCCAACCAAACGGACCCTTAATGTGATTAATGAAGGAAATAAATATTTCCACCATTACTGTTGTTGCCTCAACTGTATCTTATTCCACAAATGCTAGAGGGAAAAGCAACAAAGAAACATTTAATGGCGTTAAGGTACGGTTATACTTTTATTCAATTACAAGAAGGTTGAAATTAATATAAATGCATGCCTAATTCATCAGGTTATGCTTTAGACTCTCATTTGTGATTGAAATATTGAGCTTAGAGTTTGAGTTTGCTAAAAAATAAATTAAAATAAAGGTTTTTGGCAGAACTTGTTAATTGAGAAAATGCAGGGGACCATTGGCTTTTTGCTTCTGCATATCAACCTAGGAATAGACACTTTGGAATAAAATTTTTGTTTTGTTATTGTGATTAAATGGAAAAGTGGTCAAACAATCTAAACTTGGTAATAAATCGCATTGGTTTTGGGCTTAGACACTTTGGAATAAAATACTTATGGGGATGTGGACCCAAGGCAAGCTAATAATCGCATCATATATGCCCAGACTCTGTTTGAACACTTTTTTTACAACACTTCTGCTTGAATGCATCAAATATTTTACTAATTTATATTGAACTTGCAGGGAATGATTGTTTTTGGATCATTTGGATTACAATTACTGTTTCAGGCAGCTAAACAATTCATTACAAAGGTATGCAACTTTGGTCATATTAGCTTCAACCTAAGGTAAGGATATAGATGGTGGTGAGCAAAGGACTAGGATACATCATTACCAAAGTTGATTTGAGAAGGTTTTAAAGCACCCTTCTTGATGTCTTGTCAGAACTCAGAGCTCCAATGTTTCCTTAGTCATTGGTACTTTACAAAAAGGTTGGCATAGGTTTAGAGTTACTACCCAAATGTATGAGGTCGGAGTTAGATCACACTATCACAGTCTGAGTTAGTGGATACACTTGAGCATGATTGTTCTAAAGTTCTATATTGTAGTCATTTACAATATCAGTGATTAATATAATCTTCATTTCATGTGTTGATTACAGTCCAAACCTGAAAAGGATCCTCAGAAGGAGAAATGGATGATTGGAGTAATGACCTTTGTAACTATGGTGCAGTTTATGCTCGCATTCTATTGTCGAAGATTTGAAAATAAAATTGTTAGAGCCTATGCAGAACATCATTCTTCCAACGTTAAAACTAATTTAATTAGTTTGGCAGCAGCTATCCTGGCTATTCGATATTATTGGTGGATTGATCCTACTGGAGCTATTATAGTGAGTTCAAATGCAACAGACTTTTTTTTTTCCCTCCCCTTTTTACTGTACTGTAGATAATTGGGTTCAACTACTTTACTGGTTTTTAATATCTTTTCTTTCTTAAAACCATCTCAATTACCACTTACTGTGTTTTGTATAAAAAAAAATTGGTATTTCCACTCTCTCTCTCTCTCTCAAGTGATATTCCACTTTCACTCTGTGCCTTGACATTGATCTATAAGTGGCATGAGGATGGAATTTTTCTTGGCTCCTTGGAATTGAACCTTACTGTTATCTTATTACAATGATTTCTTGAACCTGTGATGCAGATACTATTATATACAATGAATACATGGAAGAAGACGTTCTTTGAGAATTTATCTGCACTAATTGGAAGGACAGCACCACCTGAATTTTTGGCAAAGCTAACATATCTGATATTGAACCACCATAAAGATATCAAGCACATTGACACAGTAAAAGCATATACACATGGTTCTGATCATTATATTGTGGAGGTTGACATAGTTTTGCCACAAGACATGGTTCTCAGAGAAACGCATGATATTGGTGAGACACTGCAAGTGAAGTTGGAGCAACTGCCTGAAGTTGAGAGAGCTTTTGTGCATATAGATTATGAGTATACTCACAAGCCTGAATACAAGACCACAGTTTGATGACAAAGATGATGATGACAATTGTAATGATCAGAGCTTAGCCTTGCGAGAGCACAAGGGCCTTCAAATGAGTTGCTGATTTAATTAATATATGGTGCAATATTTTATTGCAATGACAACTGTACAATTTACCATCTGATGGCTTAACTCCACTAATCATGAAGTATCCCTCTTATTTATTTAGTTGGCCTGAACACAAGACCATGGTTTGATGGAGATGACATTTGTACTGATCAGAGCTCAGCCTTCGACAATGATGATGACAATTGTAATGATTGGAGCTCAGCCTTGCCAGAGCACAAGGGCCTTCAAAATTCAAATGGGTTGCTGATGGCTTAACTCCACTAATCGTGAACTATCCCTCTTATTTATTTGCTAGGCCTGAACACAAGACCACAGTTCGATGACGATGACAATTACACTGATCAGAGCTCAGCCTTTGACAATGATGATGATGGCAATTGTAATGTAAGAGCTCAGCCTTGCCAGAGCACAAGGGCCTTCAAAATTCAAATGGGTTGCTGATTTAGTTAACATGTGATGCAATACTATTGTAATGACAAGTACAAAATTTACCATCTGATGGCTTAACTCCACTAGTCGTGAAGTATCCCTCTTATTTATTTAGTAGATGGAGATTCATTAAACAGTTGATTTTGTCCTTAATATGCAACCATTTTTCTCTCATTGCAAGATGATAAAATTTTGGATTGCATTAGTTTACCCTTTAGGAAAAACTTCATTCTAGTCATGCTAATGCAGAAATCCTTCATTTATTTTTCTTGTCAATTTAATTATGAAAGTTATGGAAGCCATAACCTCTGGCTTTACTTGAGGCATTTTCTTTACAATGGCGTCACTACTGATTCTCCACTAGTGGCTGCCAACAGTGTTTGTTCTGTCATGACTCAAAATGAATAGTCTAGACTACCTATCTTTCAGTTCCCTCCAATCTTCTTCCAATTTATTAGTCTAACAACATCCATTTAGGCTGCTAGATTTCTAAGTTCAAGATATTAAATCTTATCTTTTTCACAATTGTTAATCCATTATTCTATTTCATACAAAATTTTAGTGAAACTACAATGCAGATAACTTCACATACAATGAGTATTTGATGAAATGCAGTGACAGAGCATGTCTAGCTTATGGTATTCTCACATGCACATACCAAAAGGGTGCATTGACGACTGAGCAAAGACATGAAAAATCACATGTTTTATACACACACACAACTCACATTTTAAGTGGGAGAGAGTGATTCAAACCCTTGATGTCTTTGTTAAAAACACCAAAAAATGTCATTTGACATTGGGAGAAGCTAGATATTACACCTGGAAATATAGTCCTTTTTGGCATGAAGTATATGAAGCATTGTATGATTTGGTAGCAGGTATGTCCATGTTAACAGTGAAATAGAAGTGCAGCAAAAACCAACAGATTATGAGATTAGGACAAAATCTTTTTTGTTTTTTTTAATATCTTTTCTACAAATTTCATCTTTTTTGGGGTATCAATATCAATTGATTGACTAAAAAGTGTGCTAGAGTTTATCCATTAATTGGAAGTGAGAGTTTATTACTCTTAATATTCACTCACAAAATATGAATGAATAGAGGGGGTGCGTCCTTGCCCAACTCTCTTTCTCTGTGGCTCTACGTACTTGTGGATAACTTTATTGCATTTTGAATTCCACTACTGATCTAGATTGATAAAATGACCAGAAAATTATTCACAGTTATAAAAAGGAAAAATTACATTTAAAACCCTATAGATGAGGGATGTAACAAATCAAATCCTATTGTTCTGTAAATATTCAAGTAAATGCTATTCTTTTATCTTTCTTTTTTTTCCTTTTAATTTTAAGATTTTAATAATTAAGCTGATTGGAACTCACGATTGAATAAGCCAAATTATGTTGCTTTACTACCTACATTTCTTTGTTCTTATGTATGTAGGTGCTGTGTATGATAATGAGTACTAGTGGTTGAACCTTCATATCTAGAATTATTTTGTGTTAGAATTATTTGAACCTTAACAAATTTTATCTTTTGAAGTTTTCATTATCTTACCAGTTGTGTTAGTGAGACTCTCCTATATTAAAACAAAAACAAAAAGTAATCTTATTACTCTCAAGTTTTACAAATTAGACATTTCATCAAATACATGTTCAATTGTGATGACATAAGCACATTCAACAAATAAGTGAGTATTTCCAAAATTCACTTCCAAAAACACTCCTTGCTGTTTTTAGATGAAACATGCCTACAAGTATCATTATTGGTTTCTTCTTTCTAAAAGAAATTTCAAGAATCAGCAGATACATAACTTCGAATAGCAGCATGCAACTAATTATTCTATCCTCTTCTTGTTAAGTACCATTTGAGTTGATGCTCTTCTTACTATATGCAATCGGTTTGAATCCAATATCTAATGGGTATTTGTGACCTGAATAAGCATCAAAGTATGTTCAAGGTCACAATGCTGACATTATATTCGGCATATCAACAGACTAAAACTTGATGATGCGATAGAACCCCTAGATAAAGAAACTTCAAGTTCCGAAACATTTTTTATTTTTCTATTTATAGTTAACTTCAAGTTCGAAACATTGAGATTCAAATCATTATTATCTTCTTTTTCCAGAGAATCAAGAACAAATCCTAAAGGTTGACAAGTCAATATATATATATAGTACCACTACCCTAGTTCATATATATAAAGTTGTTGCAGTCCAATGTCACAAAAATAATTCATATAAAAACTTTAGCTCTACCACGAAAGAACAGCAAACACCTGCAACCACAATGAAAAACACATGAAAGACCCACAAAAGCCTTATCTGATTTCCTAAGAACTTTTGAGGGAATAAAAATGAAGCTTTTCTTGAAAACTTCATATAAAGTACCCTAGTCTTGGTCCTATAGGATAATAACCCCAATGCATTTTACTATTCATTAAGTTATATCAAAACGAAAACAACCACTAAAGAAATGCTTAGCAGAAGCACACCATCACCAAATTCATATGACCATCCAAAAATATAATTTGAGCGGCCGTGGACGGCGTTGATGGAAGCAGCGGGAAAGCATGAGGCTTCAGAAGCAGATAGTGTGAGGATAGAGGAAGAATAACGTGAACGATGACATCATTGAAGAATGTTACTCAACCAAGAGGTACAAAAGCGAAAACTTAATAAGCCTCTCCAACTAAACCAGAAAAGATATTGCAAGTTTAATCCCAGAAATAAACTTTCAAAGCCCTCATGTCACGAGATAGTTATAATCAGACATTTTGACAAACACCTTGCAAGCTTAGCTCAGAAAATTGAAGGTAAAAGAGCTTGTTGCTCTTGAGATAAGATTAGGGGAGGAAGAAATGGAAAAGCATTAAACGTTGCTAAGAAGAAAAAGAAAACGTGAGGATGGTCCATGGTTGAATTCAATTAGTTGGTTTTAATTTCTGGGAGAGGAAGAGACAAAAAAGAAGAAGAAAGAAATAGAATAAGAGAAGGGTTGAATTAATTGGAAAATGCAAAAAAAAAAAAAACAAAAAACAAAAACAATGATGATGTTGCCGATGATGTTAGCACTTAGTAATACTAAGGGTCCGTTTGGATAGAACTTATTGCTGAAAATTGAAAACTGAAAACACTGTAGCAAAATAATTTTAAAATGTGTGAATAGTACTGCGGGACCCATTTTTAATGAAAAAGTTGCTGAAAAGTGAAATTTGTGGGTCCGTGAACAGTGCACGAATGCACTGTTCACAGGAGATTGGGTCAACACTTGCGGCTGGAGGAAAAAAAAAAAAACAAAACGCGGACGCAGGAACGCGCTATCCAAACTCCACCTAAATGTTACATTTTCATTTTTTTTTATTATATTATATTAACTTTTGAGCACGTGCATGAGGTTTTTTTATTTTTTTGAGTTGAGATTAATAATTTGCATCTATTATAATATATAAATATATATTTTTTATTTTTTAAACAAATAAAAATGATAAACTTTAGAAATAAATAATAATTGTAATTTCTTTTTTGAACATGAAAAGAAAAAAAATCCTAAATTTTAGGAATTCTTTTTTTTTTTTTTAATTTAAAATGAAATTTGTTATTTAACATTTATAACCCTATTTCTAAATGAAATTATCCTTCATTAATGAAAATATTTTTGAACCATATAAAAGTCCAGGTTAAAGAGAAGAATAGTCTTATATATAGTATAAATTGATGTCAAATTATAGAATCTACCATGTGGTGGCTTAACACCGCTAATAGTGAGTATCCCTCTTGTTATTTAGTTGATGATGCTTCATTAGATGGTTGATTTTGTAGTAGTCTTTGATATGCAGCCATTTTTCTTTTAATGTAAGATGATGAAATTTGGATAATGCTGGATAAACTTCATTCTAGACATGCTAATGCAGAAAACCAATTTAAAAATAACCATATTTTCTTAATACAAATGTGCTAATTCTCTTTATTTTCATACAAACCTAAAAATTGCTAAGATATAAACTAAGGCATCTCCAATTCTCTTTATTTTCACACAAACCTTAAAATGTGGATGCTTGGACAAGCCGAGGAAGCTTTAAGACTCTTTTCTAAGATGGTTCAAGTAGGCATGAAATCGAATGATGTAAACTTAATTGAACATTGTTGCCTTGCCACATGGGAATGATAGATAAGGGGTGTCAATTTTTCAATAGTCATTATAGAGTAATAATGCTAGGAATACAATTTTTGCTACAATTTGCTCACGTGGTAAGTCGTGAGTGGTGAAGTTGTGAACCCCTACAAACCCACCACTTTTACTTCACCACTTACGACTTGTCATGTGAGCAAGTTGCTAGGAACACAATTTTTGCTACAATTTGCTCACGTGGTAAGTCGGGAGTCGTGGACTCATACGGACCCGCCACTTTTACTCCACTACTCACGACTTGCCACGTGAGTAAGTTATGACAAAAGTTGTAGCAAAAGTTGTGGTTCTAACATTACTCGAGATTATGGGATTGTTAGACTATTTTGGTTGTATGGTTGATCTATTTAGCTGGGCAGGCCTTCTCCAAGAGGCCTTTGAGTTTATATCAAACCATGGGGTTGTGTGGGGAGCATTTCTTGGTGCATGCAGAGTTCACAAAAATTTTGTATTGGCTGAAGAAGCGACCTAACACTTTTTGGAACTGGATCCATTAACTGGTGGATACAACGTGGTTTTTATCAAACATTTATGCAGAAGCAGAACGGTGGGAAGACACAGCAAAGATGAGAAGGTTGATGAGAGATCAAGGTGAGAAGAAAGCGCCTAGGGTGGAGTTCAATCAAAGTAGATGGAGTGGTTCATGAGTTTGTTGCTGGGGATGAGTCCCACCCTTAAGCAAAGGAAATAGTTTAGATGTGGGGAAAACTACTTCAAATATTAAAGCTAAAAGGATATGTCCAAAATCAAGGAGGAGAAATTTCTACATCACTATAGTGAAAAATTAGCTTTTGAGTTGATGAAAATACCACTCAGAATGCCAATTAGGATCATGAAGAATCTTCATGTTTGTAAAGTCTGTCATGCTGCTTTGAAACTTATTTTAGGGATTGTTAAAACTTAATAGAGAGATAATTGTGTGTGACAGGAACCGTTTTCATTGAATTCTCTCTCTATTTTTTTTTTTTTTTGGTAGTGGTTTCACTTGGTGAACTTAATGTGATTTCAATCATTTTATATCAAACTAATGTGATTTCAATCATTTTATATCAAACAGATTATTCTGTCACATACCAAGCCCCTTCAACCTAATGCAAATTTAACACTTCAATCTTGTAAATTAAAAAAAAACATTTAATTACGTAAAGAATTTTTATTGAGCACACCAAACACTAAAATGATATCTCATGAGATGTGCCAAATGTCAAAAAAGAAATGGCACATGCTATAATGATGTTCTACTTTAGAAGAGCTTGACTAATATGTTAAAAATCTTAGGGCAATGGTTAATAATTCATTTAAAAAAAGTTTTTATGAGGGAAAAAAAATAATTAATGTTTTGACAATTTTTTTCATTTTTTCCAAAAGCAAGTGCTTGAGGGTCTAGGAGGAAAGGGTTCGAGTTACGGGATTAGCAGCATGTTGTAATTATCTCTAAAAAAAAACTTTTTTCATTTTCTATAAAAGTTGTATTAAAACTTTTCTAAAATGGATTGTTAACCATTATCCTAAGGACACTCGTTAACATGACCTTTATTTTATTACTTTATCTCTCCTCTATTAATAAAGAAATAAAAAAGAATAAAGAAAGAATATTTAGCTAAAATGGTTGAAAAAATAGAAGATGTGATATATGATGTATTGTAAAATTAAAATAAATGAAGTAATTTTTTCTTTCCCAAAAGAAAATAAAGTAACTTTTTGATAAATAAGAAAATAGGATTTTTTTGGTGTGCAAGACTTACCTTTTAGATGCACGGTTTATACCGAAATGAAGCAGAATAATTCAAATTAATGAACTCTTAAGCTTCATCTGCCATCTTCACAAGCATTGGAGGACCTGAAATGTCATATGTGTGCAAGAGATAGCCCTTAGTCTGGCAATTTCCTTAAGCATCTCAAAGAACAGGGCACCCCTCAACCTCAATTCCAGGAGCTGTGGGGCATGAAGTCAATGGACAGTGGTCCTCACTATCCAGAGACCCCACCAGATTGGACCGGTAATGTCCTTGGACCTTGGATTATTGCAGGGTGAAGAAAAGGCCACAGTTGTGTCTAGCCCACCATCCCTTAAATTTTCTGAAAACATAGTAGTTGAAGAAAATTCCAACAGCTCCCTAAGCCCAAAAGTTCACTGCTCTAGCTGGTGGGATGTTTGAGTTGAGACCGGCTCAGAACAATGTATTTGCCCAAGCCCAAGCCCAAGCCCAAGCCCAAAGGTGCAATAATGAGTTGAGACCGGCTTAGAACAATGCATTGTACAAAAATGCGTAAAGTCTCTTTTTTTTTTTTTTTTTCCTCTATGGTATGAGTTGGGTAGAAAGGACAAGCTTACATTTGCCATGCAATTTAAGATGCCATATTAATTATGAAATTGACTTTTGTCATGTATTTTTTTAAGACTCATGGATTTATTTTACTATGGTAGTTTAAGCTAAACCTGTACGCGGTTCAGTTCGATCAGTTTTGGAGGAGGTTTTTTGCACCACACGTATAAGGTTTAGTTTCCTCCCATAACTAACTGCACCTCTTCTATAGATGGAAAAAACTGGTCTATACAAGGTGCGGTGTATTTCATCGGTTCGGTGCGGCTAGTTTGGTATTGTGTATTGTGCTTTAAAGGGATAAAAATATCTTACACAGTAGAACGGCACCATTTCACTTGAAGGAGGGGACTAAGTTGAGTGTAAAAAAGAGAAGTCTAAAATGACATAGTTTAAAAAATGGTTTAAAAACTAAAAAAATCCAGGCACAAGTTCATTAAATGGTTTAAAAAGTGAAGGACGAGACTGAGCTGGTCATTAAATGGTTTAAAAAATAGAAGTTTAACACAACACAATATTATTAAAGTATGTTATATTATAATATAATATAAATCCTGGCACAAGTTCTTCTTCTTCAAAATCAAGTTGGAGACGTTTCTATCAAAAAGAAAAAAAAAATAAAGAAAGCCAGGTAGCAAACATGAATCACTCAATCATGTAACACACACACACACACACACATAAATAATATATATATATATATATATATATATATATATATATATATATATATATATTATTCAGTTCGGTTTCTCTTCAGTGTGCAAATCTTGTAGCCAATCACCGGATTGGCCGACATCGATAACAGAAAAGGACTATCGACACCTTACTTGAAAGTTTCGGTGGAGCCTTCCGTTAGTCAAATCAGCACGACTCTGGCCAATTTTGTCTACGACAGTTTGTTTTTGAACAGCCCTAGTTTAAGCATCAAATAAAATAAAAAAATTTACTAGGGTAGTTGGGATTGTTGCTTATCTTATGTTGGAAATTGCCTCAAATTTCAATTGTGATTTGGAAAGTTATTAGGTTTTTGAGTTGAAGGAGGAAAATTTAATTTGGGTTTTTTTGGTGTGGAAGGAAAGACTACCTTTGTTAAAAAAGTAATATATTCCTTGTTTTGGAGGAAATACGGAAAAAATCTTATAAATAGACGTTGATACCCAATTTTTTTACACATTTTGGGCTAATAAGTAAGGCCTGAAGCCCAGCAAACCAAGCCTTGAAGAATGGTGAGAAGCATTGAGAATCAACATCCAAGTCCATGTCTGCTAAAAGTGGCCTAAGAAATGGTCTAGCTGCAGAATGGTTGGGTGTGAGAATAAGTGGGCCCGTGTGCTTAAGGGAAAGATGTGAAATAGACCCAAAAAGGGCCAACCCATTTGAATAAAAGAGTTAGAAGATGTTGAAGGAATCTAGAACCTTCACTAAGCATTCCAACGAAGAGATGACAAAAGAGAGAAACACACGACAGAATAGAGGAAAGCATGCCATGAAAGGAGAGATAACGTGAGAGTTAATAACAAGCTTGAAAATGGTCTTTTAACTCCAAATATCTTTACCAAGATTTTATTATTACATGGTATCCAAAAGTTGAAAGATCCCCATCACCATTACAGATAAGGTCCAAATGCTCACCATTCATCATCAGGTGGGTCCAACGTAACCTAATAAATGCCCAGTAAAGTCCTCACCACCAAGCCAAAATTCCTAATTCCATTTTTCAAATGGGGAATATCTTTTTCGTCAACTAAAGTTCCAATGGTCAAAAAAGGTATTTCAGTTTGGATGAAAATTTTGAGTTATTATTGTTACTGAGCTTTGAGCTTTTTGAGGTTTTATGCTTAGAATCTTTGAATATGAGATCCCTTTATCTAAGGATTTTAAGTTTTAAGAAATTATCACATCTTAAAAAAAAAAAAAAATTAAAAACACAAAAACTATTAAAAAACAAAAACCCCAATTTCTTTATGGTTTGTTTGGGAGTTTAGAGAGGGAGGAGAGTAGAGGGGAATAGAGGGGAGGGGAGTAGTGGGGAGGAGAGTAGAGGAAAATGATTACCCTCCACTTTGTTTGGATGTTTTTATAATTAGTAAGGGGGAAGGGAGTAATTAGCCCTTCCCCTTGTTTTTAACATTGTAATTTTATAAATATAATAAGGGTAAATTAGGTAATTTACTTTATCAATAATTTTATGTGCTCTACTCTCCTTCCAAATCTCTCCAATTTGGGGGAATTAAAAATGAGGGGGTTGGAGGTAGTTGAAACCCCTTCAAACCCCTTCAAACCCCTCCCCCTCCTTCCTTAAAAAACTCCCAAACAAGGTAATTGAATTACTCCCCTTCCCTCTACTCTACTCCCCCTCTTTTTTTAAACATCCAAACAGGCCATTAGAGTCTATCTCCTACATTCATTGCTGGAGTAAACTTGAATTTGCCCTCTCCGGTGACTACTAACGACCAGCCACACTCTTAAGCAGTCCAAGCCCGCTCTTCACCACTGAGGAAAGAAGTAAAAAACTGGAAATCTAGCTCATTATTATGAATTGGTCGAACTCTAAATAAGAAATTCAATAACCCGTTGTGTTCCACTAAGACACAAAACAAATTTTGAGTTGAAATGCTTTTTGCCAATCACAAACAAGGGCTTCAAGAATTGGCTTCAGTGTTCCAATTCAATAATTTTTTTTTGGCAAGTAACTGATATGAACGTCGAGCCGCCAAGACACCACATGGTTTTGAATGTACGAAGAAAGTTGAGTCTGTTGTAACCTCCTCTGCTAAATAGGACTTCACTTCACTATATGGACTATGAGCCTGTTTGGATAGGCTGTTTACAAAGTTTTAACGCGCGTTTTAGACAAAACGTGATTTTATAAACCGTTTGGCTCCACAAAAATCAGCACGTTTGCGTTTTCAAAATTCAGATTTTTCACGTTTACAAAACATTGCAAAGATCTGCTTTTTCAGAAACGCAGGTTGGAGTACCGCTATTTTTTTCTCCAGGAAATTAAAATTGCGCCAAAACGATAATCGGTTTTACCGGAATACCAACTTTATCCCTTCCCATGTATATCTCTTCCTCTATTTTCTCAGTCAGTCTTCACGGGCTCTCCATGTATATCTACTGCCCTGTTCTCTCAATCTCCAGAGGCTCTTCATGTATATCTGCTACCCTGTTCTCTCAGTCTCCACGGGCTCTCTTCTGCTTTGTTTCTGGTCTTCGTTCTTCATCTTGCTTGCCAGGTAACAATTCTCCATTCCTCTTTTTCTGAATTTATGTTATAGATTTGGGATTTTGTCTTGGTGGGTTAGACATTTTTAGAATCCTAAATGTTAGAACTTATTTTGACTGATATAATTATTGCTACGATTGTTTCTGTTTCTATGTTGTGGATTTATTTGGGTTTTTGGCTACTTTTGAGACCTGCCCATTTTGGGTTTTCATTATAATTATTGCTTTATTATGTTTCTCATTCAAGAATCAGGTTTGTGTTTATGGGTTTTGAAAAAAAATTAATTTTTAACATTCTTTAGTGATAAAAGGCTTAATGGGTATTGTAAATGCACTTCTAGTATAGCGTTTGTGTATCTTCTCTATGTGAGGTGCCCCTGAGTTTGACAGATTTTGGTATCTATTTATGTGTGCTGCTGGAGAGTTGAGGCTTAGGTATGTCTATCTCCGTGTAGTGGGCATAGTTCTAATAACATAGTGGAAAAGAGAAAAAATACTACTTATTGAAACAAACAATCTGCTGTTATGGAGAAAATTTGGAATGATAAAGAATTTTACTTGTGGTATTTATCAAGAAGTTTGCTATTGTGTCTGTCAGCTTTTATATGACAAGATATTGGATACATCTTTTATATGAACCATATATTTCAATACCCATATATGAACCATATATTTTAGCTAAGTTTGTAGAGTAGCACCTTGGAACCATACATCTTTTCCAATATTCAAGTTTCATGGCTTTTAGGCAAAGGGATTATATTTGTTATATAGTGGTAGTATAATTATAGTTCTTGAAGCAAACAAACAGCTTTTTAAGCTACACTACAATTGCTGAATAACCAGAAAAGCATGCAACTGACTTGTAAAATTGGTCTCTAATAAACACTTACTAAAGTCACATCTACAATTCAAATGAACCATACCATTCACATTTTAGATCAATGTACTGAATGATTTCCATACCTAGTTTGGCAACCTCAAAAAAATAGCACACCAATTTCTTTGCCACTGCTATTACTTTATGTTTATACAAATGTCATGTCTTGTGTCTTTAAAAAAATACATGTATGTCTATTGATACACACTAGTTAATGCATTAACAGTAGCAAAAGGCCAAGTTTGGGTGGGTTTTGTTCATTTTTAGCTTATTTTTCTTTTGTTTCTTGGACAGCTATATTTTGCTTATTTGTAGATGATCATATGAGCTGAATAAGTTTGTTTGTTTTCCAATATTCAAGTTTCATGGCTTTTAGGCAGAGGGATTATATTTGTTATATAGTGGTAGTCTAATTATAGTTCTTGAAGCAAACAAACAGCTTTTTAAGCTATGCTGTAGTTGCTGAATAACCAGAAAAGCATGCAACTGACTTGTAAAATTGGTCTCTAATAAACACTTACTAAAGTCACATCTACAATTCAAATGAACCATACCATTCACATATTAGATCAATGTATTGAATGATTTCCATACCTAGTTTGGCAACCTCAAAAAAATAGCACACCAATTTCTTTGCCACTGCTATTACTTTATGTTTATACAAATGTCATGTCTTGTGTCTTTAAAAAAATACATGTATGTCTACTGATACACACTAGTTAATGCATTAACAGTAGCAAAAGGCCAAGTTTAGGTGGGTTGTGTTCATTTTTAGCTTACTTTTCTTTTGTTTACTGGACAACTATATTTTGCTTATTTGTAGATGATCATATGAGCTGAATAAGTTTGTTTGTTTCACATTATTCCATAATGTAACCAATGCAGTTTCTCTCTCAAAGCATTGCATGGATACTATCAAGATTTTTTTTTTTTTTTTTGGGTCTTGATGAAGAACTGTAGCTTTTGACTCTTTGGAGGTGGTGATTCACTAAATAATTATATGGACTTGATACAAACTTTTTATTTTTTTTTACTAGCTTTATTAGTAGAAAGGCAACAAGTTTAGTACATACACAAGTTTTTTGTCCTAGATTTTTTTCCTAATTGTTCATGGATCAGCATGTTACATTATTAACAAACCTATGTTTTTTTTAGATGGTTAAGATAAAGGAGACTTCAAATCCCAACCCTAAACCATCCAAAAATAGCTCAAGTGTTAGAGCTATTTGGACATCAAGGCAAACAACAATCTTTTGTGAAGCTTGTGTGGATGAGGTATTTAAGGGTAATCGACCTAGTACTTGCTTTAATAAAAAGGGTTGGAATAACATTATAGAAGCTTTTGAGAAGAATACTGGAAAGAAATAATCTAGGGATAAGTTTAAGCATAAGTGGGATGGATTGAAGAAAGAATGGATACTTTGGAACAAGTTAATAGGAAGTGAAACTGGATTGGGATGGAATGCAGCCAAAGGAACAATATCTGCAACTGATGAGTGGTGGGAGAGGAAGCTAATGGTATGTTTGACATAACGCTATATTACTGTTGTATTAGTATATATATAAAAAAAAAAAATGCTAATTTGAGTTATTAACGAAAATAGTTGAACTTGTAGGAGGTACCTGACGCTGCAAAATTTCGAGAGAAGGGTTTGGAGAATGTAGAGTTATTAGACATAATGTTTAAGGACATTGCAGCCACTGGAGAATTAGCATGGGCCCCCACTTCAGGTGTGCTACTTGATGATATTGAGACACATAAGGAGGGGTTAGGTGAAATGTCTACTGACTCATCTTCTCCAGCTAATAATGATGATGATGATCCTAACGAAGTTGAGACTCCTAACGCTACACAACCACTTAACCCTATACAACCAACACAAGACAAAGGAAAGAAGCTAGCTTTGCCATCATCCACACAGGGCAAAGGGAAGAAAGGAGGAGCAGCATTGAAGATGACTCAACAACTTAGTCGTATGTGTGATGTTGTGGAGTCAAGGAACTTAGTTATTTCAGTTGAGCCGGGTAGTACTATTCGTAATGTCATGGAACGAGTATGCACTTTGGATGGCATTGAGAAGGGATCTGAACTCTACTTCATGGCAGCACGTATTTTTCAAAAACGAGAGAAAAGAGAGATGTTTGTCGTGATGGGAGAACCACATTTACAGCTTCAGTTTCTACAAGATGAAGCAAGATTGTTAGGGGGGCACTACTTTAGTAATTAACTAGAATTTGGAAAAGTTTATAATAAGATAATTGCTTGAAATTGTGTTCTTTGTTAGGTTTTTCGTAGTTTATTGTTTTTTCCTTTGAATAATGCATTTGTTAGGGTGGTTTGAACTTGTTTTAACAATGTTTTTAATAATTATATGAATTTATTTATTTGAGCAATTTCTTTTTAGTAATTTTTCTAAGTGTTTTTTTATCATTTTTTAGGTGTCATTTATATGGATTATAATGATTATATTGATAATAGTGATGATGATCATTCTCATGATGTGGAAGATGATGATGAATTATATGATCTTGTTGTTGCTGGATGTCATGTAGCAATGACATATTATATAAAATACATTGATAAACAACCTTGTAGAGATTCTGATCAAACTGGTTATAAGTGGTTGATGGATTGTTTGGCTGGTAATGAAGCAAAATGTCATGAGATGTTTAGAATGAAGCCTCATGTTTTCCTTCAATTGTGCAATGATTTGCAACATAGATATGGACTTCAGCACACAAGGCACATTAGGCTTGAAGAGTCAGTAGGTATATGTTTGATGATACTTGGACAAGGAACATGTAACAGATTGGTTCAAGAAAGATTCCAACATTCTGGTGAGACTATTCATAGACATTTTCATAAGGTTCTTAAATGCCTTAACATAATGTCAATGGATATCATTAAACCTTTTGACCGTACATTTAGTGAAGTTCCAAGATATATACAACAAAATCCATTATACATGCCACATTTTCAGGTATTATTTCATTCATTCTAATTTGCTTCTAATTTTTGTTATGATTATTTCTTTAATAACTTTGTATTGTATTTTAGGACTGTATTGGTGCCATTGATGGTACACATATCCAAGTTGTTATTGGAGGGGACAAGAAAACTCCATATTATAATAGAAAAGGTGTGACAAGTTTTAATGTGATGGCGGCATGTGACTTTGATTTACTCTTCACATATGTTATGGCTGGATGGGAAGGTGCTGCACATGATACACGCATTTTCTTGGATTCAATCCATCGACAATCTGTCAATTTTCCAAAACCACCACCAGGTATATACTATATTTATATATTAAATATGTATAAAGGATGTTATTTATGCACATCTCATATGTTTTAATTTTGTTAGGAAAATATTATTTAGTTGATGCTGGATACCCCTTGAGGAATGGATATTTGCCACCTTATAAGGGACAAAGATACCATCTTGCAGATTTTCGACGAGCTGGTAGAGGAAATCACCTAGAAGAGAGGTTTAACTATGTTCACTCATCACTTAGAAGTGTGATTGAGCGAACTTTTGGAGTGTGGAAAAATAGATGGAAAATTTTGAAGCAAATGCCATCCTACGACATTAAGGACCAAAGAAACATTATAGTTGCTACTTGTGTCTTGCACAATTATATTAGAAAACATGATAGGGAGGATAAGGGATTTAAATGGGATAAGCATAACTTGGACAAACCAGAGAGCAATAGTAGTGAAGAAGGTAGTAGTAGTCAGGCAAACATTGAGAATATGCATGATAAGGAGCTGAAGGTTATTCGTGATAGGATTGCTCGGTCCATTTGTGGGTTGTAGCCAATGTATTTTCATTATTTTTATTTTGGACAAATTTTTATGTTTCTATGGTGCAACACCTTATTCATCTGGATAAGACTTAATGCTTTATTGTATCAGCTTTGTAGCTATTCTGTGTTTCAGCTCTGTTCAAGCTTTGTATTTGGACTTTGTTGTCTTCCATTTTCAATTGAATGAATGTAGACTGTTTCAATCAAAGAAAAAAAAATCATCAAGTTTTGTTATCTCATTTGATGCATCATGATTAATTTGAGGTAGCTGATGGTAATAGAATAAAATTTTGGTTGGATCCTTCTTCTTCTTTTTATTTTATTTTATTTTTTATATTTCCTGCTAGAAGAGTTCTAATTATACAAAGTGTTTGAATGTCTAGTCCATTTCTCTCTTAATCGAATGAACCCATGTATCTTTGGGATTCTAGCTGCTCTGTTTCTTTGGCTGCATTTGTATATCACGTGTTGCCAGTTTGGTGTTGACAATCTATATCAGGCTATATGATGCAGAAATTGGAGAATGCAATCAATAATGATTACAATGGTATCTAAAAAGTGGGCAGTGGTATCATGGGGGATTTGGAATGCACGAAATAGAGCATACTCTAAGAGAGTTCAAGCCCACCCCAAATCCATTTTGGAGGGGGCAGTTGGATTCTTGCAGGAATACACAATCTCACCAACGCACAAAGAAGCAATGGATAAGCTTCTTAGCTTTGCAGATGAAAGTAATAGAGGACCCACATAGCAACACTCTTTCAGCTTTGGAATTGTCTAGATATTTTTTTTAGGCATGTATTTGAAAGTTGTTTAGAAGTCTTCTTTTTCCCCTGTTTCGGTGTGTTTGAACAGGGTTTATACACTCTTTTGTACGTGGTTTTTCTCTATTCAATAAATATTTCTATCTTTTATCTCAAAAAAAAAAAAAATCTTTAACTCTTAGGCTTTTCTACTGGGGGATCTTTTACTAACTTCCAATTGAGTCTTTGTAATTAGTATAGTTTACAGAGTCTTGGTAGTTTGTTGGATTTTTCATTCTTATGATATACTCCCATTAACTCAGCTGCACAACTTACTAATATTTTACCAAGCAGCTGGGTTTTTTGGTATTGTCTTAGTATAATTTTTTGGGGTGGAAGTAGCTATAAAAGTCCTCAAGCCTGAGCGTGTAAATTCAGATATGCAGAGAGAGTTTAGGGAGGAGGTCTTTATAATGACAAAATAACCTTAACAAAATAATTAAGTCCTTTTTTGGAATTTACACTTAAAACAACCATTTTTAAAACAGCATATCCAAACGCTTAATGTAACTTTAAAAATAAAAAACGCATATTTTCACATTTTTACCAAACGCTTATTTATGGTTTTTAAAATAATGTTTTCAAAACGCACGTTTTTAAAACGCTCATTTTTAAAACGCACCTTTGTGAACAGCCTATCCAAACGGACCCTATATAGTGGTAAAGAAAAAAAGACTTACTTAATTAAATGACATAATATCTTTATTAGTGGTCAAATTTTTGAATGTTCAAATAAAAATTTAAAAAGTTTTAAATGTTATAATATTTTTTCCTAAATTCAGTACAATTAGAGCATCCACATTGGTAGTATCGGAGATTTCACCAAATTAAGGAGTAATAAAATTGTTGTATATATAAAGCATATATAAGATAGGTTGTGATATATATATATTTCAAAAGTGTCTTTTGACCAAAATGTACCTATTAAATGAAAAGGTACTTATTTAAGGGTTATAATCATTTGAATATAAATAGTGACTTATATTCACTTGATAACTACTTTTTCCCTCCCAAAAGTTAGTTTTTTAGAAACAAAAGAAATCGTGTGGGCGTTCTTCAAAATTGTTATTTGTAGAACCTGATAACTTGGTTGTATATTGGGGACAAATTTGTGGAAACCCTTTAGCAACTTGCTTATGAGGACAAATATTGTCTAAGAAAAACATTCAATTGTGCCTCCAAGTCAATTATATCATAATTTCTATTTACATGTTGTGTTCATTTTGTTTTTTCTTTATTACTCCTTGGTTTGGTGAAATTCCCAACAGGTGGAGCCATAAATTTAGTTATTTGGCATTTATTTTATTTTATAGATCTAAATATAGGATTAGAAAATTTTTAAAATTTTATTCCATGGGCTAAGTTAAATATATACAAAAAATTTTAATCCAAAAATAACCTCTCTCTCTCTCTCTCTAGTATGTTTGCAACATGCTAATTTGATATAAAATATCTTATTTTCTTATATATAACATAAATCAAATTTATTTTTGCATTAGTACAAAAATATTATGATTATCTTTTCATTTAGTGAATTTGTAAGTTGTAATTTGTGAACTATTTTTTAAATCATATTAATTAGAAATAGTATTCTTTGAACATTTTAGAATAATTTTTTTTTTTGTTAAATGAATTAGAGTTACACAGTTTAAGTATACTGATATTTTGAAAAATTGTGAAACATGTATAAATTTAATCAATTTGAAATAATTTAAATAATAAATGTCACTCTATTCTTTAGAGATTAACCACCCTTATTTTTCATTTTCACAAATAACAATTGTAATAAGGATCTCTAACTCTTAACCAAAAAATCAATAATCTTCTTTTCTTCTAAACGTAAAAGTATGGTATGCTAATTTAAATTCTCCAACATAATAACTAGTCTCATCACACGCACGATGAAGGCTTTTTTTTTTCTTTTTTTTTGGATTTAGTGTCATAATATTTTTATTAAGATGAGATAAATTTGTAATATGAGAGATTTAAAGATGCAAAGCCTAATTTTCAAACTATTTAGCTTCGTGTCTTTGTTTTAGAACTCTATTATTTGAAAATCGAGTTCTCCATATAACTCGATTTTACCATTTCCAAAGTACAAGTCATTTTTGCCATGCTGGACCTAGTATACGTGGCTCTTTGTGTTTAAAAAAATCCAGCTGGAACTTGATTTTAAGAAAATCAAGTTCCACAAAAAAAAAAAGAAAAAGAAAAAAAAAGCAGAACTCGATATTAGTATGACCGAATTGTTCACAATTTTGAAAAAAAAAAAAAAAAAAATCGATGTCTAACTCGATAGTACAAATATCGGGTTCCACTAAAAGTTTGTACGTAACTCGATTTTTATGGTATCGAGTTATATTGGAATTTTTAAAAAGTGAACTTAAGTTTAAGAAAATCAAGTTTTACTGAAGCTATATCCAGACTCGATGGTTCAGAATCAGTGTTTCTATATCCTTCATTTCAGTGTTTTTCATGTACAGCTCCTCAACTATACATCCTTGGATTCGGTGTTCTTTCTTTAGCAATCATCTCTCTATCATCTCAGGTACAAAACCAATATCATAATTTGATGCACATTGAAAATTTTCTGAAGTAGGTGAGGAATAGTTTTAGAAATTGCAAAGGTTTATCAGCCAAAATGTATTTTCATATTAAGAAAATATTTTCAGCTGATATATTGTACTGTTTGTGCTAAAGCTATTTGGTTGAATGAGCGTTATGTGAATACATTGGAAAAATATTGGTCGTTTGTGCTCTGTTCTTGTAACATTGAGGTGCACCACCCTTCAGTTATTTCTTGTTAGGCACTATGACAAGTATGGAACCAATATTTAGGCCATTTCTTGGCATTTGTGAGAAAATCTCATGATGCTAATCAGGACTTTAAGCAGGATTGAATTACTCAAATAGTCCATACGAACCATAAATCTCCTCAAAAAGTGTTAAATAATATATGGAACTTAGTAGTTAGTACTGCAGGGATACTTATGGAGGTAGTGGCCTTTCAATACTTGCAAACTATTTATTTGAAAAACAATGGATAATTTAGAAGTTAAAGCAATCAAATTTTTGAGAGTGACAAAACAGATCTAAGACTAGTAATAACAGTAAATTAGTTGACCATCTTCACCAAGGTTGTTCCAACTTTCAGCCAGAATTAGGCACCACTATGAGTCTGCTTGCATGCCTGGAACAACAAGAAAGCAAAACCAAATATGTTATTCAAAATTTAAATGCTTAGAATACCAATTTTAAGAATGAATTCTCAAAACAAGTTTTCAGATATTTTTAGAACAAGTTTTAAAATGTGAACCATACAACCCCTAAATTTAACAACAGGATAAGAAGGAAATAAACTCAAGCTCGTATGACGTGTAAGGTTTTGTGGTTCACTCCAAGTATAAAATGAAAAACCCTAACCACGATTTAGAAGTCTTTTGAGAGTTGTGTATTGAATCTTTTGTGAGGTTTGAGAGGTGTTTACTTTCATACACACACATAGAGTTATCAAGATCAAGATTCACGTCAAGAACTTGATGATCTCTTCAATTGCTACATAAAAATCTATAAAGAAGATCTGAAACCTTTAAGTGGAGTCTCAAAATCACAAGTAAGAGAACTTATGGTTGCTACAGATCAAAGAAAGAAGTAGTCTGTGGACTCAGAGCTGTCACGTGGTCGTGGTAGTAAGTTTTCTACTCGAGGTAGTAATAGGATGTTAGTAGTCTTAGTCTTATTGTACAAATTTCAATTCTTTCATAGTGGATTTGTTTTTACCTTAAGAATAACTGAGTTAAATCCTCCCCAGGTTTTTTACCGGTTAAGTTTTCTTGGGTCATCATATTTATGTGTTCTTTATTTTTTCACATTATATATGTTTTACACATATTGGTTTAACCTAGATCTAATTAACAAACTTGTTAATCAACTTGGTTTAATATTAGGTTGAACATATTGCCTTAAGGAGTCTAAAAACTAACATTAACATTTATATATATAAAAAAAGTAATTATAGAAGGGATGGATCTCATTCTAACTGATCATAAATCTTTTATATTATCAGAGTCTTCTAAAATATAAAATAAGAATTTTGGAATTCACTATAAAGGAAACAAAATGACCATAAACCCTAAAAACCATATATTATACAACAAAGGTTGGATCTTATACAAAGGCAGAGCCAAGGATGGTTGAGAGGGGCAATTGCCCCCTTGAAGTACTCATTTAACAAAAATGAGCAATTCTAGAATCATAACTTTTGCCACAACTTTGCCACGTGGCAAGTTGTAAGTAGTGGAGTTATGGACCAACATGAACCAACTACTTTTACTTCATCATTCACAACTTGTTATGTGGGCCAGTTGTAAAGGTGTGTAGAACCTTACCATAGTCGACCCAATCGATCAGCGTTTAAAATACCATACCGCCGTAGGGGCGATTGATTGAGCCAAGGCTTGTGAGCAAAGGGCAAAGCCTATTCCAATGCTAGTGTGGTGCAACCACTTGAGCTGAAGTCTAAAACTGAAGAAAGGTTTGATTAGGTTTTATTTTTATTATGTATGGATTAATACGGCTTTGTTTTACTAGGTTTTGTTTTTACTTTTTTAACAAAATGTCATCGTTTCACTTGGATATTAAAAAAAAAAAAAAAGCATCAAAACAACATTGTTTTGTGCTAGATTTTTTTATTTCTACCCTTAATATAAATTCATCTCTCTCTCTCTCTCTCTCAAAGTCCAAGTCCACTTCAAGTTTACAGTGTTAAGTGTATAAGGGAGCCTTAAGTAGTGAATGGTGAGTTGGTCTACACTCTACAGTCTTTTACTTTTTTTCTTTTTTTTTTCAACATTTTGATTTTTGAGGGAGATTGAGACTAAGAGAGTTCTCACTCTTCAATCTTTCATTGAAAGGTAATCACTCACTATTTGCCATTTTGATTTTAATATTCAATAACCACTGCTTTAAGATTTTTTATATATAATTAGCTTTTATATTTATATTGAGAATAATATAATGAATTCCTTTTTATTTTATGTTATTATCTTTATATGTAAAAGAAAGTTGTACGAGAAAATCAATATAATTTTTTTTATATCAATGTTTCTTTAACAGTTTAACTCTGCTTTTGTTTTGTTTTTTTTTAATATTTATTTTATTTAATTATTGAATTTGGGATGTTACATTGGTTGGTTGGTTGTGAAAAAAAAAAACGAAAAAAGAGAGAGTAATGAGTAATGAGTGTTATTGTTGCCCTGTTGCACCTGATTGAATAATGATTGCTATAGTTGGATTTGGTTGTGACATTAAGTAATGACTAATGAGTAATTTGAAGTTGTGATTGAGTTAAAAAATGATGAAATTTACTATGTATGAACAGGTTTAAAATGTTGTATATATGAATACTTGAACAAGTTTTTACCCATTTATGTATGAACATGTTTTTATCCATTTATGTATAATGTATTGACAATGGGAAAATGATTCCAAATAACTAGAGTTTGGGCTTGTCCATATACTTTTTGACAGCTTGCTCTTTTTTTCTTTTTTTTTTACTAAACCAAGTATACAAAGTAAGGCTAAACTGAAAAACGTCCAGTACGTAATAGGGGGGACCATCAGCAAAAACATGTTGCGATGTCCCAAATGAGATACGATATACATAAAAGTTTGTATTTGTTTTAAGTCTCGAAGAGGTTGATGTATGGATATTGGGATAGAAAGCCTAATTTTTTTTTTTAAATTAATATTTTAAACCGATTAAACCGATCACAAAAAACTACATCGATGTAGGTTAGAAAACCGACCTTAGGTGGTGTGTATTGCTTTTAGTTATGGGAAAAATGATTCCTATCAGTTCAGTGATAAATTCAAGAAAAAACTGCCCTAATTGAACTGCGCACACCTCCAGCAAATTGTGACAAAGATTATGGTCTTAGCATTTTAATATTAGTTCTTACCATCTAGAACCAAGTGCAACCGAAAAAAAAAAAAAAAAAAAAAAAAAAAAAAAAAAAAAAAAAAAAAAAAAAAAAACAGAAAGAGTAAAAGGCTTCCTTGGCAACCGAAAATCAAGGGGAAAAGGCTTCCTTAGCTGATTGTATTCATGGAAAAAGGCCGCATCGAATCAAAGACTTTTTGTGTCTTATTTTTTCCGGATTCAGATCCTCTAGAGTTCCTAGGGTACTCTAACAGTAGATTTCATTAAATCCTAACCGTTCTTTAATGATTTAATGGTTTAAATTCTGCCATGTCAGCATTTCATTAATAATATTCTTGAAATAATAAAATAATGTTGAAAACAAAACAATTAAGATTATTATTAATGAAATGCTGACATGGCAGAATCTAGACCATTAAATCATTTAAGAGTGGTTAGGATTTAATGAAATCTACTTGGTAGAGTTCCCTAGGAACTCTAGAAGATCTGAATCCATTTTTTCCACGTCTTTTTAGCTTTACACTGTGCACATAATCACATCAGTTATTTATTGCAGGGATAGAAATCATGGCACTTTTTGTGTTTTAGTGTTTATTCCAAGTCCTATATTTTACTCTAAACAATTTCTTTAAATAAAAAAAAACTACTATCTTTCTCACCCCACCCCCCACGGACTATTCCTATGAGTCCTCCTAGGGAAATTCTTGCCTAGTCCCGAACTACAAGGTCATCAGCTGACTTTGTAATCCCAGCCAATAAGAACAAGACACATAAGATGAAAAATGCGGATATCATTTAAATAGTACAGCTCATCAACAATAGCCAATGTTGGTCTTCCCGTTAACTTTCCCGTTAGCCAGCTATTTTCAACAGTTCTTTCACCATTTTCAAAAGTTTTCGGGCATACTTTAATTTCAAATTTCAGATTTCAATCCACCCGCTTGTTTCTTATATTTCATTTCTCCTCTTCAACATAAAAATGAAAATCGCTTTCTTGTAACTCTCTCCCAGCCGACACAGCCATGGTCTCACTGGTTTTCTCACC